>JASANE010008692.1:0-83010 GCA_030248225.1 Trileptium ribeirensis
AATCCTATAGATACGTTCGATGACCTACATACATCAATATTGAAAAAGTGGTGAAGTTTGACTATTTTGGTGCCAAAATTCTGCAGAACCGTCCCGCAGTGTTAATAACACATCCAATATGGTGTGAAAATAATGAAACCAACATATTTAGCGGGTCAAATAACCCTATAACCCCGTAGTTTACCCCAACAAGCAAAAAATTTTGCGTTGTAAAAATCTTAAAATTTTCAGTTTTTGGAGGTATTTTTAGCTTTTGCTCATGGCTCCAAAACGGCAGCACTGACAAAGAACAGTTGTAGCCCGCGGTCAGAGGACAGTGTCCTCCATTTTTCGCTGCGAAGCATATATCTCAAGATATTGGTCGCGAAAGATGTATGGTCACAATTTCTAAAATGTAACCTATGTCACATTTAGACCCGGAAGGCGAGGTAGGCGCGTTTAGCGTCAAATGAAAAGGCACAAATAGACTGAATTTGTGATCAAATACAAAAATTGTGAAGATCCATTGGTACGTTGGCTAGTCCAAAGTGGGTGGGGGCGGCATTTTTAGCTGCGTTGGGGAAAACAGAGCTACCCCCAGCAAAAATTCGGGTACCCCCGGCTGAAAGCTTCTGCTGAGAAAAATAAACATCCAAACACTACAAAATCCGGCCAAAAAATCGGCCCCCGGCTAAATCCGGCACCCCTCGGCAGGTGAGCTGGTGGTCCCCCGGCTATAATTTCTGAGGTTTACACTAGTCAGGTACGGACATGAGTTATGATCTCTACAGTCGGATACAAAAGAGAAATATTTACTATTTTTTGCTGCTAGCTATCCGCTCGCTTCGCTCGTTTCGGTTCAATAAATGTATGTACCGAACCCAACAAATTTGTGTAGTTTGCGCGAAACTAGAGTTTTGTCTTCAGCTACAATAACCTGCTAAACACTATTTTACAATAAATAAGATGCTTGTAGAATATGGTTTCATCTTTCCAAAGCACAATTCCTTCGCAGATATGCAATATAATATACTTTTTAATCAATATCGTTCTTCCAAATTTTGAGTCAATATGCGACATCTACAACGAAACAATTAATGTGTAATTCTCTCTACAATTGTATAAAATTCGTTCACTCAGCGACTGGATTGTGATATCTGTTATATTGAGCAGCAGAAAGATATAACATAAATATGATGGTTGTCCAAAACACACTTTATACAACATACAATATCGTAACATTAAATTGAACAACGGTATGATCTCTATCCATAAATAAAAACCTTATACAATATAGTAACATTAAATTGAACAACGGTATCATCTCTATCCATAAATAAAAACCTTATACAATATAGTAACATTAAATTGAACAACGGTATCATATCTATCCGTAAATAAAAACCTTATACAATATAGCAAGATTAAATTGAACAACGGCATATTGTCTATCCATAAATAAACACCTCATACAATATAGTAACATTAAATTGAACAACGGTATTATCTCTATCCAATAAATGAAAACCGGCACTAATGACGCATTCGATGAACAAAAGTAGCCGTACTGCGAAAAGTTGCCGCTGCTCGAAACAAGTTATATCACTGCTCACCCGATGGTCGCTCACTACCTACTGGCTCTATCTTGCTAGCCTACCAAGGAGAAAGTTATTTCGCGCGTGTCAATTACAAAAACAAAATTATTCTGCATTACTGATAAATGGTGTTTTGAAGATCGTCTTATAAATAAACCAACATTATATTTATAACACATGGGCTATAGTTCCGTCATTACAATCGTTTATCGTACCGATAGCATCGTTCCACCGAATTGACAAAAATGATTGTTTTACCACGTATCAATTTCAACTTTAGCATTGCATAAATCAATACAAATCGGTCTTCTTCCGTGCATCTAAAATACGATTTGTTTCTTACACTTTAGTTTACAAAATTAAAACACGATACCAAGATACAGTTTGAATAATACAGGGCAACTACTGTAAAAATACAATTACAATATTGTCTTATAACACTATAGCATACCCAAACACCACCGCTCTTGAATATTACAAAAATGCGTAACGCTAAGAATAGTGTTGTGTTGTTGTTAGTTATAGCTTCGAACTATCTAGGAAACTGTGCTCTAATAATTTTTTTCAAATGTTAAACCAGAACCAAAGGGTAAATACTGTATTATACAAGTTCATTCATAACTGCATCTGTAGCTAGTGGGGCAATAAATATAAGAATTTACGTTATTGTCCATACAACAACTCCGATACAGAGACCACAACACATCTTACAATGAAACAATACATCATGTAGCGATTGGGCAAGCTTTTCCAAGCTGTGAATAGTCACAACAACAACGTTCATGAATTTTTTGGTTTGTTTTATCACAGTATCAGTCATAAAATGAAACTCAATGAGCAAAAAGAACGATTATACAGTTATACCTTGTTTCGTAATATTTATAAGGAAATAAGTTGGTCAGTTGAAAAAAGGGCTTCCAAATTGCACAGAGAACAAAATGAACAGACTGAACAGAGATTAAAATGAAAGATTTATAAAATTTCCAGGAAGCGTACACACTGCTTCTACAGCGTGGCAAAATATACCCTGCTGATTACTGTACAAATCTTTAGGGACTAATGAAAACAATCTAGCACTTAGTGTTTGGCGTCGTTTCATAAAAAGAAATAAACGCACAGTATGACAGCCGTTCTGTTGCCGTAATGGTGCTGCAACACAATAACCGTTCGGCCTGCGGCAAACTGTTTGGGACAATTGAAAATCATCGGTAGTGAACACACTTGGCTTGCGATAAAACACATACAGCTTAAGCGTAGTAACAAGGAAATACTTACTTGATATAATACTGAGATAGCTGAGCTGTTGTTGGCAATTGTGTTTCTTCTAAATTCAGTAAAACGGGATTATGTTGCACCAATTTTTTCAAACATTTGACATCACTTGAAAGCGTTGCTGAAGTAAGGAACGATTGATAGACAGCCGAAAGGTTTCTGAAATACTAACACCGATATATATATATATATATATATATATATATATATATATATATATATATATATATATATATATATATATATATATATATATATATATCCATAACGTTCTAATATGCAATATCACAAAATTAAGCTAATAAACCAGATCCATTAGGCGCCACAATGGATGATACCTGCAAGATAAAGTAGTAGAAGTATACAGTACTAATGAGCAGTGACTACAATTTCAATCGATCCACGATGTTCCTTAGCTGAATAGATGAATGATACTATTTTCTTGACAATAACTGTTTCAAAAATTTTGACCTATGCATAAGACTAGATAAGCGATGTGTTATAGCACCCCTTTACGCAATATGTCTACTACATCAATACATGTTGCACAGAGAATTAGAACATATACTTAATCAAGAACAGCTTATTGCGGGGGGTTATGGGTGGCTACTGCCCGGCTTTGTATGGCCTAGTATAAGGACCTCAGCTTAGGATTAGTTTATCATTGCTAGATAATATTCTATTGTCGGAGCAACGCAGCATGTAATACTGTAAATACGTTAAGGAGTTCTGTGCTTTATTGTGCACGGTGTTATACGAATATCGAGACTTTAATAAACAATATTGAAGCTGGAAAAAATCAAGTTATATCATATAAAAATACAAACCTCAGTGTTTTTACGTCTCTGAGGCTAGGGTCAGCTTTGATCCTTGAAGACAGGGATGCCGTAAAACAGGGTTATGTCTATGACTTTTTAAAATATCCAGTTTTTGCACAAAATTATGGGGTCTTTTCCTTTAGTCCCAAGCCGAAGTTGGTCAATTTTGAAGTTCCCTTGCTACCCAAAAATGTTTTCCTCTATCAATGTATAGTTTTATAAACCGTTCAAACCGCATTGGCGAGCTAAGTCGAATGCTGGCAGAATCAGGTGAATCAGTCACGGGCTAAACAGTTATTGATATACATCTGTGAAATCCTAAGCCAAAGCATTAGTGTAACCCTAAATTGTTGACCGGTGAACCGCCTAAGATGATTTTATCACCATTCGATTGAGCTCGTCAGTGTCGTTCGAATGATATAAAATTACAGGTCGAAAAAATTTTTCGAATTTTTTGGGTATCAAGAGAACCCAAAAAATCGAAAAAAATTGCCTTAATTATGGCCTAGACGAGTATATCCTGAACCAGCTCGTCGATATGAGTCGAATGGTACCAAAATTTAGCTGTATCGTCGAAATTGACCAATTTCGGCCTGAGTGGGTTGGAGTGCTAAACAAACAGCCCAATTTTGATACGATTAGAGAAAAACGGCAAAATTTTAGCAAAAATTCTGGAAAAATCTAAAAATGGGGAAGCAAAATTTGTGGTGGTCAAAATGACTCAATGGAGTGAGCTAAAAGAAATGAACCAATTTTAGCACAAAATAGATAAAAACGCAAAATTTTAGCAAAAATTCTGGAAAAGTCAAAAAATGGGGGGAACAAAAATTTGTGGCAGTCAAAAATTAAAATTGGTGAGGGGCTGCCTTTACGGTCACCCTGAGCCGATGAATGAGGGGTCCACCACATTCCTTCTATAAAAAGCCGAACAAAAAGTTAAAATAATTTTGCATGAATATAAAAAGAACATGCCCAAATACATTCAAACAAAGGAACTAGTCCGTAATAGTAAAAACCGCCTGCAAACAAATCAAATATAATTTCACTGTAGTTCTAAAAAAATCATGGAAATCTGTGGCCAAATAATATGAAATGTCTAACCCAACAAGAATGAAGTATATAAAACAAGGTTTTGAACAGAAAGCGAACAACAAAATCCAAATTTCAATTAATACGCTCAATTATCATTTCATTTTTAAACTTTCGTTTCGCAATAAAAAGTTCATATGCTAAGTCAAATCAACGATTTAATGCCAAATATGGCTAAAGTAGGTTTGAATAGAAATATATTGAATTATGTATTTCAAGCTGAATTAGTGGATTCAACACATTGTGGGGTTTTAAATAATTATCTATTAAAAATATATAAATGGTTAGCTCCGTTTTAACCGAATAGAGATGCTCTTAAGTGGATGTTTTGAACAGAATATTTGAAGCCGCATTTACTAACCCAATAAATTATGGCGGCAAGATAGATTCAGCATAAGCACAAATCCAAACTTCTATATGTACCGCGCAGAGACATGGCAACCCAACCGTTAGCCATATCGCAGATTGGAAATGTTTGAACGCAGTGGCCTACTCAATGCAAAAGAGCATTGCGCGGCTCAGCAACACGTAAAACTGCACACTAGCTTCACTAAAGTGGGTCTAGGGGCACCCCCTGGAATAAACGACTATATCTCGGCGACATTTCGGCTCCCCTGCAAAATACACACCGGAAGAATTTTTGGCATCCCCTCAGTTAAAAACTCCAACCACAAGTGATGCAAAACTTGATAAAATTTTTTTACAAAAATCCTTTTCTAGTTAAATATTTCGATTAATTTCGGTATAAGTTTGAATAAATACGTGTTTTCAACTTCAATAGAAACGTTTTTGCACCGTTTCCGAACAATTTTAGCGCAGTTCGCTAACAGGTATTGAACTTTGCATATTTGGAAGACATGGCGCCCCCGGGTTTAAGCCAGGACCCCCGGCTCATACCAGTTGCAAAATTTGGCGACCTCCGGTTCATAATTCCTGGTAAAATTTTCACCGAATAGACAAGCCAGGCACACTATACAGAAATGTATGTAAAGCATACGACAACAATGCACCTGTCATAAGAAACTAAAGGTTGTTGGAATCAGTCTTCGCACCTATCTAAAAGGCATAAATACAGAATTCAAGCTTGCAAATGAGCTACCGCGCGAGCCAATCCCGCCCGTCAAAACTGCAGTTATGTGTGCCACCCTAAAAACCCCCAATAACGGACATTGTCAAATTTCACCACTGTCCACCTAGTAAGAGTTCTTCGCTTCGACCGTATCACTCACTACACTCAGAATTCAACGTAACATCTATATGCACTAAACAATATAAAACTATGCCAAACAATTTACTTTAATATTTCTTTCATATCCGAATCGTGACCGAACGAAAACAACAAGTCAGCTTCATCGACAACGAAAAATTCAAGTGATGCTTTAATACTTGGAAATGAGCAATTTCGCAATGCTGCTAAGATACGACCTGGCGTGCCGATTACAATGTTAGGATCGACTGACTGGACACTTCTGAAACGAAATATAACAATTACAGATACTAACGTTATTATTAAGTGTTATATTTTTACGAAATATAATCGCTACCAATACTAAATATTACTTTACATGTTAGAAAAAATTCCCCAAACGGAAATTGGAAAAAGTAGCCCTGGATTGCAACCTTGTTCAATTTTTATATGCTAATAAATGAAAAATGCTTTTTCAGTCATAACAATGCCTTTCGTTATTTCACTCACTAAAATATCGAAAACAAGCAAAACACTTCACCTCTATTGTCGATTGTCGGTCGTAGTTGAATCACGATTAGGATAATCGCGCTGCTCAACAGTAGTGGGATAACTAATTGAAGGCAACATCAAACAGAAGCGACTTTAGGTGTCGCCGAAACAATATAATTGCCAGATCTCTCGACCTAAGAGACTCAGGATGTGTTCCAAATCACTGGTGCGAAACATTCAAAGCTGCCGTCCATACGTAATGGAATCAATCGCTGTCATATAGACAAAGTTTATCAGTTAATTTGCCACGAAGACACTTAAAAACGAGACAAGCAATCTTAAATGTTATCCGTTGCTGTACAGGTAACCAATGTAGAATACGTAAAATAGGCGTTATGTGATCATAGCGTCGCGTTAGCGTTACTAACCTAGCAGCGCCATTTAGAACTCGAGTGAGATACTTGGTTACTGTTTCAGGGAGTTGACAGAAAGGTGAGTTCCAATAATCAAAACGTGATATAACAAATGCACGGAGCATTATCTCCGTGCATTTGTTGTAAGTCTTGGTCTAATCCGCCGCATATCACGAAGCTGCCACATAGATATTTTGCTGATTTGGATCGCATGGTCCTTAAAAGACAATGAGTCATCGACGGTAACATCGAGAAACTTAAATGAGGCCGATGGAGCAATAATGGTGACGTCAATATTGACATGATTAATCACAGGTAATGAACCATTAACTAAAACAAATTCCGACTTTAAAGGGTTGAGCTTGAGCTGGTTCATACGGAACCACTCGACGATCTGAGCAATAGTATGGCTAGGCTGATGCATTCTGGCAGTATTATTGTCCTAGCATACTTGATGTACACCACAATATCGTCGGCATACGCTAAACATCTTCACCCTAAATCAGTAATAAGCAGGGAGTAACCGGAATTCCGGTTCCGGTGAAAATCGTGTTGCGGTTGCGGTCCCGGCAAAGTGCAAAAACCATACCGGAACCGGAATTCCGGTTTAAAATTTTGTTTGAAATTTTCCACGTTTTTTGCTTCATTCTGTAATCCAAACATATATAATAGATATTATACAATGATCAAGCTCCAATACAACCAAGCAAAAGAAAAGATTAACTAACCAATTTGCCGTGTGAAACGTAACTAAGGCACATAATTAGAGCAGGAATTTTTCATAATAACCTGCAGGAGTTTGTTAAATTAAAGCCAGGTTGATGCTTGTAGCAGCTATTTTACACATCCAGAAGTGTGTGAGATACGATTGAATTAAACCGGTCCAACTCGGTAACAGAGTATGGCTTACGCATAAGTACTTAGGGTATGCTTGGCTAACATAAATTGCGTCAAGCACCCGCCTTGTAAACTTGGTAAATCAGTCTAAATTGAAGTAAACTAACGTTATCTGCAACGCAGCTAGAAACTGCTTTCTTGGCAATGAACTGTATTTATTGAAACTGTGCGAGCAGCATCACAGTGTGTCTCATTTATAGCATTCTGATTAGAAAGTTATCATCAATATGATCTAACTGACGGGCACTGTTTGTCCAACGCTAGCCTAAACAGTGTCTCTGACCACTGATCAGAAAATTACCTTCTATCTATGATTTTCTTTTAGAATCATATAAACGAATAATTTTAAGTTTCCTACAGAAGAACATGCAACAAGCGTATGTGTAGTAAAGGGAGACGACGGGAGATAGAGCGAAAGTGTGTATTCTAAGCTCCAAGCTTTGTAAGCACATTCCATTTGACGCAGTATACGCAATGGTGTATAGTAGAAGACATGTTTTGCTCTGAATGTCAAAAAACTGACATATTTGATCGATAAATAAACATTATTAGCTTCCTCAGGCTCTTTAAAGTTTCAGAAAGGCAACAATACCATCGCAATACATTAAGTTTAATGTAAAAGTTATTTTTAATGCATTTTAAATCCACTATACCTTCATTTCTTCCATCATCTGTTTTACTATATATAAATTTCGAAGACCAGGTTCCGGTTCCGTTTCCGGATCCGGTTTAAATGGACGGTTCCGGCTCCGGTAAATTTCGGTTCCGGTTATTCCCTGGTAATAAGCTTAGCAAGAGAAGCTGTATATAAACTAAAAAGTAAAGGACCCAAGAAGCTTCCAAGAAGGCGAAGGGTTTCCGTTAACCATCACTAGTTGGTAGCGGTCGGATAAGTAATTCTCAAACCAGGATAGAGTTTTTTGAACTTCACAGTTTTTTTGTGAAAAATATTCGCTGTTGCGATTCTTTTTAAAAAGCTTTTTAGTGTAGTTTTACAGATATTATAATCGAGATAGATGGAAGACCGTAGAAAGAATCAATATACTAAGTATTTTCGATTATTTAGTAATGCACAGAAAACGCTATCATATTCCATACCAAGTAGATAAGCATACCTTTTTGCGATATCGGTTGACATTTCTGCAATATTCAACGAGATAACATCTTTCGAACAGCAGCGACACATTTTCTAAAAGGCGCAACTATATACACAGGTTAACAAAAAGTTACAATGATTAAAATTCGGTTTAAACGGGACACTCCTGATTGAAGGGGACGCTTCAATGTCATTTCTCGTCCTCCCTCTCCGATATACAACGTGTGCTCCCTCATAAAACATTTGGAGATATCTATCTTCATTGCGACAATTTCGTTTCTCCATTTTAAAAATTATTCCCTACTTCGCCGCCCTTAGCAATATTTTTTCTAAAATTCCATTCCAATGCTAAAAATTTCATAAATAACGTATATACTTTTATTTAAAATTCAAATGCTATTTGTCTGGGCTCTCCAAATTGGGGGGCGGGGCCCCGACATTTTTCGGTTCGCCCTGGTTCAAAACAGGTGCCACCTAGTTCATTCCCCTGGCAAAATTTTGGGCTCCCCCGGTTCACCGCGTCTTCGAAAATTTTTTTGTTTCCAATCGATCCAAAGTACATAAAATTTGACTAAAATTTGTACTAAAATTCCGTTCTGAAGTCAAAAATTTCACAAATTTTATCAAAATTTGCTTCAAAATAGCTTTTTCTTTCCTTCAAAACCATTTTCACAGTGATTACGACACGATTTTAAACTTTTTCTATTGGAAAAATGCCCCCTGGCAAAATTGGGCGCCCCTGGTTCATGCCCCCTGGCAAAATTTTCATCGAATGGAGAGCCCAGTTTGTAATACAATGGTGTTTGACGCTCGGCACTCATTGCCCTTGCCTTATGCGATCACGTGGTCGTTTCCCCCATCCCCGATTCTAGGGGCTGCCCCAAGATTCAGCGAGGGGAGATGTATCAGCAATCAAGGAGCGAACAACTAATGAGATTACAGCAAAAGTAGCAACCACCGATGGCTCTAAACTCCTGCTTGAATCTGATTTGTTGTTGGCGAGCTGAAGATGAGGCCCAAAGAACCTTAGAGGTAAGGCGCCGAAATCTTTGGGAGGATAAGATAAACAAGTGGGATAAGGCAAAGTATATGAGTATGGCCGAGTGTCATACTTTTCAACAAATTTTGGTTAGTAACTCACAAAGCAAGTGGAATGGAGCTGTGGGTACTCTGAGCTTATTGACCATTTTATCGTTCCAAATTTAGGTCAATATTTGTCATCGTGTCTGATGCGATTTAACAGCTATTGTATAAATTTGGATTCCTGTGCAAAAATATGTCATCTGGCTATGTCGCATATTAATCACTAGGCTGCGCGCCGGGGTTCCAACGCGGTGGGCGGAATTGGAAACTCTGACCTCTACTTGGCTCGCCAATATGCCAGTATCCTCTCGGGATTTGTACCCGGAGATTTTTAACTATTTTATATTTTATTGCTATGAATAAATAAATATTAACATTGCATTTACTCCTAAACTTTTGACATATTACTGTTTTTATGTCACTAACAGACATTTAGCTCCTCTGCAACCAGTATTTATATACAAATTAATCACAACTGCTTAAAACAAAAGTATAATAGAAGCTATATACACATGATGGACCCCGTCCTGGCAACGCCCCACTGGGCTCTGGGGTCAGATCTAATCCGTCATTGAAGGAGTTTCGGCATGGCTGAGCTGGATTTCCGTTTTTATTGACAATCGCATCTATGTAAATGTTTTGTTTTTGCGCTCCTCCGATAATTTTTAGCACTGAAATCTTTAAAAGTAACCAGTATCAAAAAATATGACGATTCCTAATCAGAGCACTAAATAGAATGAAAATTTAGTTAAAATCCAAACTTTCTTTTGACTGAACACGCATATGATAAATTATAACACGAGGAATTGAAATAATGAATAACAATTCAATGCAAATCGAATTAACAATTTCTAACAAAATTCTACATATAGAATATATTTTTGGAATGAGTGGGCTAAATATCGAAAGTTTCTAGTCTATAATGTGGCCCACAATAATACTGTCCCCAATTTTTACTAATGCATGAGTAAACATAAGCTGCGCTGCTTACCATCCTCTTTTGTCAAAAGCAAATGCGATTCCGTTGTTCACTGAACACAAAGTTCCCTTTTGTATAAAAGAACAGAAATTTGTCCGTTTTATATTTCATACATTATAATTTGAAAATTTTCGCGAACACATTGGTGTTAAAGTACAGAAAACAAATTGCTTTCGCTAATGGCGTTATGGAACACAGAAATGTCGAAATTGGATACGGCTTTTGAAATCCGAGTGTTGTTCTCTAACAATGTTTTGTACATGGTGTCAGAAGAGGATGGTTGGTGGCGCATTTTAGGTTTACTCTTGCATAAGGCAATAGGGTCACAAACGAGAACCTAGACATCTCTAATCTCTGTCAAACATGATATCAGAGAGAAACCCGAAATAAACTGTGCACCTGGAAACACAGAAATTCAGGTTGCTTGAGCAACTGGAGCCAATCACATTTTTTGAAAAATCGCCATTTGTGTTAAAGTGTCCACAATGTAAATTCGGGCCTGCATCGACACAGACAGAAAACAGAATAGTCGCTGTCAGTAAAGTTGTAAATCTGATGAGCTCATTCTGCATGGTGGTCTCCATTTTTCGACAAGAAGTCTGTGTCGCGAGAAATGTGTTGTGAATCAGCGGTAGTCGTATGGCCAGATTTTGCAATGTTAAAAATCTGTTTTTGTCATTTTGACCCGGAACATGGGGTAGGAGCTGTTCGCATTCAACTAAAGGCATATCATCCTCATTTTTGCTACCGAGCAACCATTCATCAAAAGAAGAGTTATGAATGGCACCGACAGACAAAAAAAGCAAAGCGCCCCCAGTGGTAACTCTAATCGCAACGTTTCAACGAAAATTTACCTCATACTCGCAGCTTTTAAATTTTAAATAAAAATGGAAATACCCTCACATTTCGGAAAGCTCCACACATTTGACTTATCTATTATCACACATGTATGCATACCTGAAAATCTTCAAAAATTTGTTTCGCAAGTTCCTTTGTAGGCGCTACAACCAAAGCCCGAAGAGACAGATTTCTTGACGCCTAAATAAAAAATTCCAAGATAACCAATGTCATTGAGATCTATATGGCTGAAAATAGCGTGCCGTTATTGTCATTATTTTGCTGCAGGGTTGCGTCAAAAAGTTTTTCAATGTGCCATTGGGCCCAAAATGCACATAAATGGTAATATCTCCGCTACCACTCTAGATAAATAGGTGTGTTTGGTCTCATTCTGTAGAAGAGTTCATCCGTTGTATAGCTGCAAATAATCTGCTGTTATTATTTTGCTGCAGGCCTGTGTTAAAGTATTTTTCAATGGGCCCATGGGACCCAAAATACACTAATGTGATAATATCTCTTCAATCGTTCGAGCAGTGCAGATGTTTTGGTATCATTTTGTAGAACAATTCATCCTCTCTATGTAGCTTAAAATGTGCTGTTATCAATATTTACACTGCAAGGCTGGGTTAAAAATGGTTTTCAATGGACCCATGGAACCCAAAATGCAAGGCTCGTGTAATTTATACTCAATATATCTATGCATATATCTCTCTAAGTTAAATATTTAACAGTCAGAATTCACCACCATCGCGATAAGTCAAGTTACTAGTTATATAGTGTTAAGCACAACCTTGCAATATCACGTCGCTCATTTAAAATACAAATCTGTTATGAAATAGCGTCGCTAAAAACTGTGAAAAAATGAGGATAATTTATACTCAAATTCATCCGCTGCAAATCAAGTACCATTCTGCGACAAACAATCTCGTTAATTTTGAAATGATCGCTATCACAAGGTTTTAACATCAAAATAACAGATCTTACTACATAAACAGGATGACGTTGACTTTCCGCCGTTGAACTTCCAAAATTTTACTGATTTTTAAACAAATATCTTCATGATTTTTAAAAGAAATTTGGAACATGAATGTATTATATTAACTGTTGAGCGGAGCGAGGCAAAGCGTTTTTATTTTCTGTCTGTTACCAAAAATGTCGATGTCCGTTCGTTCGTTCGGTCCGACGATCTCAAGAACCACTGAGCCGATTTTAAAAAACTTTTTTGGTCAGAGTGTACACCTGATATTTGAGATTAAAAAATTTTGAGTTGTTAATTAGTAATTAGCTAATTAGTTAAGCTTATGCAGCTAAAATATAGAATTTTGCAATATTTGTGTTATTTATTGAAATAGAATCGTTTCGATCAAACCATTATAGGGTTTTTTGGGTCGAAGAATTCAAATATAATATTTTTACCAATGATAAAGCCCTATGCCCTATGCAATGTAGTTATTTGAAGAACATAAAATTGAGTACATTCGTAATGCCACAGCCCAAGCTCTGCTCACAAATGTAGTTCCACTACCGACTAGTTGGAATTATATATATCTGATAAGCAATGACTTGCCAATACTGGATATAACCAACTTCATCAAACAGACTATACCGTTACATTTTTTCACATTGTACGGATTTAAAAGAGCATGAGTGTGAAAACAAGCAACTGCTACCCCAAATAATAGCAATAAAACCACAAATATATTTATATCGGTCATATAATATGTATATATAATATATATAATTCAGGGAAATAACTGGAACCGAAACCAGCAACAGGAACAGTTCATTTAAACCGGATCCGGAACCTTGCCTTCGAAGCTTATATACAGTAAAACAGACAAAGGAAGAAATGAAGATAGTGTTAAAAATAACTTTTACATTTAACTTAATATATTGCGGTGACATTATTGCCTCTCTGGAACTTTGAAGTGACTGAGGAAGCTAATAACATTTATTTATTGGCCGATATGTCGGTTTTTTGGGCACCCAGAGCAAAAAAATGTTTTCTACTACACAGCCTTGCGCAAATTCCGTCAAACTGAGTGCGGCTGCAAAGCAAAGAGCTTAGACTAAAAACTTTGGCTCTGTCTCTAATCGCCTCCCTTTAAAGACATACGCTTGTTACATGTTATTACGCAGGATACTTGAAATTATTGGTTTATATAACTATAAAAGAAAATAAAAGAAAGTATACAATAAATTTTTTGACCAGAGGTCAGAGGCAAGGTTTAGGCTATCGTTGGACAACCAGTTCCTGTCAGCTAAATGATGACTTTCTGATCAGAATGCTATGAATGAGACAAGCTGTGATACTGCTCGCACAGTTTGAATAAATACAGTTCAGTTACCAAGAACGCAGTTTATGGCTGCGTTGCAGATATGTTACTTTCAAGGATGTGGCATGGAGAGCATGGCGGAGCCGACCAATCGAAATTCTACGTGAGGCAGCGCAAATCGACCGAATTGGAAATCGCGGAACGAAGCATTGGCGCCCCAGCCCGGGGCAAGGTGATTACAGGGGATATATGTATAATAGTTATACCAGGCAGTAATCGAAATTCTGGTTCTGCGGTTCCGGCTAAAATCATGTTCCGTTGCGGCTCCGGCAAAAGACAAACAACATATCGGAACCGGAATTCCTTTGTAAATGTTCTACATTTTTGCATCACCTGTGGATCAAACATATTCTGATATATATAAGCAATCATCACGTACCAATACAAACAACCCAAAGAAAATATTAATTCAGTAAATTGTCGGTGAAACGAAGTAGGACACATAATTTCAGTAGGAATTTTATATCTTGACCCACCAATAGTTTGTTGCCAAAATAAAGCCAGGTCGATGCTTGTAGCAGCTATTTTACCCATTCTGAAGTCTATACTAGAATTAAACTGGTCCAACTTTGTAGCTGAGTATGGATTATTTAGTTGTAAGCTTGGCTAACATATATTTCGTCAAGCACCAGCCAGCGCGCTTGCAAACTTTATAAATCGGTCTACATTGTAGTAAAGTAACATATCTGCAACGCACCCATAAGCTGCGTTCTTGGTAAATAAACTGTATATATTTACTCAAACTATGCGAGCAGTATCACAGTTTGTCGCATTCATAGCATTCTGATCAGAAAGTCGATATCATCATCTAGCTGACGGGCACTGGTTACCAACGCTACCCTAAACATTTTCGCTAACCACTGATCAGAAAATTGTTGTATACTTTCTTTTATTTCTGTTTAGAACCATATATACCAATAATTTTAAGTTTCCTACGGAATAACATGTAGCAAACGTATGTCCGGTAAAATGGGGCTACTGGAGACAAAGCCAAAGTGTTTAGTCAAGCTCCCTGCGTTGCAGGCGCATTCAATTTGACTAAATTTGCGCAAGGCTGTGTAGTGTAAAACATTTTTTGCTCTGCGTGCCCCAAAACCAACATATTGGTCGATAAATAAATGTTATTAGCTTCCTCAGTCAGTTCAAAATTCCATAGACGCAATAATGTCATCGCAATACGTAAAAGTCTTTAATGTAAAAGTCATTACTACATTTTAAATCCACTGTACCGTCATTTTTTCGTCTATTTTACTATATATAAGTTTCGAAGACAAGACCAGGTTTTGGTTCCGGTTTAAAAGGACGGTTCCGGTAGATTCCGGTTCAGGTTATTCCGTAATATATATATATTATATATATACGTACATTCGACAGGTTGAAACTGATATATATGCGTGAGTAAACTAAGGTGACCCCGCCAACGATCCTATTACGTATGTCATTACCGATATCGAATCGAAAACCCTTGTCACGGAAAGCAGGTTTAATTTCATTCGGTTTTTCGCTAACCGAAAATTGGCAAAATCAAATCAAGTGCCAGAAATTATACCTTGTGTTCGAACATA
The DNA here is from genome assembly GCA_030248225.1 of Trileptium ribeirensis. Taxonomy (NCBI): domain Eukaryota; kingdom Metazoa; phylum Nematoda; class Enoplea; order Enoplida; family Thoracostomopsidae; genus Trileptium; species Trileptium ribeirensis. The sequence goes on from JASANE010008692.1 coordinate 15,638, forward strand.
ATTTTGGCGATTTCAGTTTGCAGAAATTCTGTTCTCTAATGTATTATCATTTAAATTTGGTTTATACGATGTTCGTGAACAAATTTAATGCTAAAGTGACGTCACAATCAAATCGACAAATTTTCGTTCTCAAACATTTGCGTAATTTTACTTCAATTTTCGCAAACACAAAGTGGTTAGATTTCAATCGCGAGCGCTGTGTTCGCGAAGGGTTTTACGTGACTTTCAATTGACCAAAAAGCGTTCCGTAACAAATTTTATCCAAAAATACAAAATAAAATGGTTGCCCGGGTCATCTTAAGCTTAGTCGCGCACTACTTCTACCATGTTGAAACACCGCTATGTCGATTTACGATGAGACACCGAAAAACTTAATGCTTGACTTACCACAATAGCTAAACATTACGCAACACCAAGGCCACAGAGGTAAAATATGAAAGATAGTCTACCCATGCACAGAATTTATATTGTTCCAAAGGTTGCTGAAAATTAAATGTAACATTTTCTATTTTAGTACTTAAAGAATCTCGCGCGTCAAAGCCTTAGAGTTAACACTGCTTTAATTAAGCATTTCCAACAGTGTGTCAATCGTGGCACTATAATTTTTGCAGAGATTGCGATCCCTAAACTTACACACTGTGTTTTTGCATGGTTTCACGAGTTCTCTCTGAGAAAATATGTACAATTATTAATTTTAAATTACCATTTTGCATTCCAGCAACCGCTGTAAGATCGGCAAGATAAACAACGCCGTTTTCCCTGAACCAGTCCGTGCACGAGCAAAGATGTCCTTACCATCGAGCGCTAACGGGATAGCCTTTTCCTGAATCGGCGTTGGTCTCGTCCAACCAAGCTCGTTTATAGCCTACAGCGGAAAAACAACAAATAATAGCCTAGCAGCAGACTGTGGTATAACTGAACCAAATGTCATGAACTACTGTTGAAAATTGCTATTTATTTTAAATAAATTTTTCGACCACTTGACATAGGCGCTAGCTGCCGAGCATAAATAACTTCGCTTGGATGTTAAGGCGTAAAATTAGAATTAAAAATTATCTGATTAAATAGTTAGGTGTAATCGCTAAATCAATGTAAAACAAAAAAAATATAATACGCGACACTTTATTGTTCGAAAAAACAACATAATACATTCTTCATATATATAACATGAAGATCCTGATATAAGTCGTAACCAAATTGTGCTTCCATGGACAGTAAGGATTTCTACGTAAAATTTTGATGTATATATAACACCATATGATCTCGGACACTTCCACGTCACCTGCGTTAGTTTTCGTTTTTTTTGTTTCCTAACCATACAAATAGCGGGTATATATCCGCAGAAATTATATACAAATTATGCTATACATTATGAACAAATGATTTAAACAAAAACTATATGCTTTATAATGAGTAACTCGCGTGGCGAATAGTAACACAGCGAGTATGGATAGCATGCATTCAGGGACTATCTCTAAATTCCAAATCGAACTTCCTGGACCTCCTTTTCAAAATCGCATCAAGACAATAATTCACCAGCAATACAAAAAACTTAGCGTTGCGGCCATTTCTAATACGTAAATATTAGAACCACAGGACCGGCTATATATTCCTCACTGTAACGAACAAAAACGGAAACGAACTCGAAATTTATCAACAGCAAGCAAAGTTATAGTTTCAAGAGCCATTTTTCACGCTATACAGGTCAAGTTCTGACACACAACGCTATTTAAGCAAACACTATTCGCCAAATACGTTCGTTCCAACTCAAATATGAAATACATATTCCATAAAATAAATACGCACAACTTAAGTCATCTGATAAAGGCATATATTCTTTATGAAAACTTATGACACATACCTTTAAAAGACGGTCATCCAGTCCCATGTCACCGAAAGACACAAATTGCTGATTAGTATAACTCATAATTTTGTAACTAGTTAAATTCTTGAAAACATCATTCGCATATAACACCAAACACGTGTAAACCGAAAATTCTCACGTAGTGGAATATATTTCAAATACCTTTCTTAATGCATGATTGACGGTGGTCAAAAACATAAAATTTTGCTGTTGCCTTAAAATTTTTTTAGTTTTTTGAGGAATCAGATATAGGATTTCGAACAATGGTTCTAAATGACATAACTGCCAGGTGTTTGCACACTATAGAAATAGAATTTAGTGTAGCTTCATGTTATTCTAATTTAGACGTTGCTTGATCTTGCTGTTGTAATTGTTCAACGTGTACCTGTGGCTGTAATGTTTGATGTATATTACAGATTGCAGTCGGGTCAGGTTGAGATGTCTGCCCGAGGGTCGGGTCGGGTTGGGATGTCTGCCCGCGGGTCGGGTCTGGTTGAGATATCTGCCCGCGGGTCGGGTCTGGTTGAGATATCTGCCCGCGGGTCGGGTCGGGTTGAGATGTCTGCCCGCGGGTAGGATCGGGTTGAGATGTCTGCCCGCGGGTCGGATCGGGGTGAGATGTCTGCCCGCGGGTCGGATCGGGTTGAGATGTCTGCCCGCGGGTCGGGTCAGGTTGACATGTCTGCCCGCCGGTCGGGTCGGGTTGAGATGTCTGCCCGCGGGTCGGGTCGGGTTGAGATGTCTGCCCTCGGGTAGGGTCGGATCGAGATAAACAATGAAGTATTTTCTAAGGTTAATTATAGTAGAATTATAGAAGGAAACTCATGTTTGGATTTAATTCCCTAAATCGCCGAAATTAAAGCATTATGACAGATTGGTCGGTAATTACGGGTTTTTTAATAATGCCAGTGATGTGTTGTTATTCCGAGTAATTGCTGGATTGCACATAGGAGTGCTGTGCAATGCGATTACGGTACTGACGCGCCACAGATAATATATATAAATGTTAAAATTATGTCTACATATATTTAAGCTTGCGTAAACAGTGCTTCATATTCGCCGCTTTCCTAGACTTTAATCCTACCGGTGTGATGAAATATTTGTTATGTACCTAATCATGTTACATTTGGACCGAAATTGTGTGGTAGGCACGTTATGCGGGAACTTACAATATGTGCGAATAAAGATGGTTACAAATAAAAAACCGTTTCGTTACAGTTGATCGAAATCAATTGTTTTTGAGTTTTCACCATTAAAAAGAATCAATTTAAGCATGATGATGGGTTTAGTTGCGAATGCAGTTGTTTTTGTAAAAGTCACGAATGGAGCGGTGCAAAAATTCGCGCACACAGTTGTACCATTTATATTCGTTGCGTCGTAGACATGAGAGTAGGAGCAGTGATGTTGGAATGCAATTGGCTGACACGTACATTTGCCAACGACGAAGGTTTTTGCGCTGTCATTAACGAAATCCAGATATACAAGCACATTTCCGTATTAACGCCGAAAATCTAAATCTGTATGAAGTCGAATTTTCTTCAGATATTTATATTTTTATCTCTAATGCAGTTTTGTAACAGTTTAGATAGAACCTAAGCACAAAACAATAATGTGGAATAAATTTCTACACAGTAGAGTTAGTGTTTCACCGGGACAAGAATTCTACCGGGGCCGGTGCCTCGGCTAGGCGCCGGTACATCCCTAGAATTAAGCGGGAAATGTGTTTAAAATGGCGCCAGCGACAGTTTTGCTTTACAGAAAAGCTACTACTTCTTAAAAATTAATTATATATAGTATTTCAAAATTATCTATTTGCGCGATATAAATAAATCGCGTTGTCTGCACAGCATGTGTTTTAATACGCTAGTGATTTTGTTTATGTACCTGCTATGAAAGCAAAGAATATGCTCGCGCTTACTAAACTTGACAGATTCAAGATGTGTAAGAAAACGAGGCGGTAACTTTAAATAGTCTGGAAATACGCTATAATATTAGTTAGCATTACTGACCATGTATATTTGTAAAAAAAATTTCAAATAAAGGCGTTTTAAGACGGTTGGTCGCGAATTCTCCTCTAAAAGCGGCTTGCTATCACGTACCACAAATGTGGTTTCCGTTACATTTAGAGTTGGTAGCAATGGTATTCAGCCGATGTATGCTGAGCTAAGTGGAGCCTTACCAGGTTGATAAGAATCGGTGCATAATATTTAAATTGTCCATATCCACAGTGCGCAAAATCGTAGCTTGCAGTACGGTACAACGAAGGGTAGTGGTATCGGTTATATTGTTATCGCTAAATACCATCATATTTTTTGAATCTAGGTATGTCATGCCTCGATGCGATGGCGTGGGCTTAGCTAGGTTAAAGCTGTGAAATATTTTCACGTTTTCGATTTGAAACATGTTACTTAGCCTCCACCGCATAAAATTTTACTAGTTTTCTTCAAATCCATGATATATTTTGCGTCAGAATTTTGGCACAATTTATAATATATATAATTGGTTTCCGTTTTCGAGCATGTCAGCTTTATTTATAAAAGTCAAATCGAATTGGGTTGGCTACTGATCGGGTCTGGTCGAGCCGGTAAAAACTGGCCCGACTGCTACGTAATGCATATTCAGTTTGTCAGTTCACCTTCCCATTGCACTTGTTTCAGCAACTGTGCAGCTTCTATTAAAGGTTACACGTTTTCCTCCATCAATCGAGTATTTATTGCCGTCAATTCTTCAACTTGGTCTCGTAATTATTGTATTTCTCTGATTTTTCACACATCACTTCATTTTGGCACATAACTTGCCGTCTTGAATTATCCAAGTACCAGTCTTGACACCAGGACTTGTTATAATTTAATTTTCAGGCGCTATGTGACCTTAGTTCGCTGTACACCACTTCTGTTGATCCAACTTAGACTCCGAGTCAGTTATTTAAACCAGTACGCAAGCAGAAACCAATACGTCTAAACAAAGAGAGTATACAGGACTTCTTTACGAAGGTCCCAGATCATTACAGGAACGCAATTCTTTGCATGTAGTACACACAAAACTAAAAAAACCCGCGCAAGCTAAGACATAACCGAACTCGGCGAAAGCCAAACAACAACTGATTAACCTAAATTAAGCTAAAGACAAGATTCTGTACCTGATCTGCCACAGATCAGGCATGAGATAATAGCATCATTGAACAAGCACTGTTTGATCCATGGCTAGCCGACCATGCTTTGTCGGCTGGGTAAGATTTCTCTTTGGTGTCTCGTGCGTCTGCAAATAATGAACACCCCGGCAGCAAGAAACAAAGGTTTCAGAGATCTGGTAGCCGGTGAGACATGTGCTACATTTTTTTTTTGAATTTGTCGAGATTCCCAGCAAAAACAACTTCGGCGGGCAGCGAATTCCATAGTTCGACAGAACGGTAAGCAAAAGCATACCGCGCACAGTTTAGCTTCGGCAAATAGGGACAGCTTAGTTTGAGTGGATGTCCACGTAGATGACTATTTACGTTAACATTGAAGAAGCGAGTAAGCGGGGTGTCCACTTGTCCATGTGCCATGCGATAGATAATAATCAGATCGGAACGAACTCGTCGAGTGGCCAATGATTGAAGTTGTAGACGTTGCAGGCGGTCGTGGTAACATAGATGATCAATGCCATGAACTAATTTAATTGCGCGGCGCTGTACCCTTTCAAGAAGCTTAATATCTCGTTTGAAGTGTGTACACCAACTGGTGGTTGATGCATACTCGAGTCTCGGCCTGATAATCGCTTTGTAGATTGGGAGAAAAATAGCATTAGTTAAGTTAGCAAAATGGCGCTTCAGGACACGAATAACGAGATTGCATTTATTAACCATTTCCATACAATGTTTCGATGGTTTTAAATCATCGGATATCCACATACCTAAGTCCTTCTCATAACTGTTATTTCGGATCTCTATGCCGCCCAAAGCATATTGTGTACAAGGATTACTCTATCCAAAATGTAAACAGCTACATTTCTCCGCATTAAACTCTGTAAGGGAATCCCTAGACCACAATTCCAACCCAGCCAAATCTCCGAACATATCATCTATGGTGATGTAATGGAAAAATATAACAATAGAACTACTGCTCCATGTAACATAATGCATATTTAACAAAATCCCAATTGATTTTTGCAAAAGAATCTCTGCAGTACTTGACTTTGTCGATTGGTCTATTGTAAATGCGATACTGCTAATGCTTCTGGACCTACGGAAAGCTTTTGACAGATCCCTCGCGAACTGCTGAAGGCTAGAAATATATGGCTTACTGATCCACTATTATCACGATGAAATCATTTTCTGAGCTCTTAATCTTAGTAGTAAATGGCAGCCTATCGATGCTGCTGTGGCCACTGTGAAGCCGTCGACATATTTTTGTGTCATCAGCGAACTTATATACTTTAGCTGCTACATAGTCGTCGATGTCGTTAATGTAATACAGGAACAGCACCAGTCCCAATACTGACCCTTTGTGGTACACCACTACAGACATCGATAAAATTACTGTGCTGCCCATTTACTACTACAGATTAACGACGCTCAGTAATAAATGATTTCATCCATGATAATAGTGGATCAGTAACGCCATATATTTCTAGCCTTTGCAGCAGTCTCCGGTGAGGGATCCTGTCAAAAGCTTTCCGTAGGTCCAAGTATATTACATCAGCAGTATCCCCCGCATTTACCACATGAACGACCCAATCGACAAAGTCAAGTAACTGCAGCTCAGTAGATCTCTTTTGCAAAAATCCAAATTGGGATTTGTTAAATATGGCATTATGTTGACCATGGAGCAGTAGTTCTATTGTTACTATTTTTCCATTATCTTACTGATAGATGATGTTAAACTCACTGGCCTGAATTTTCTACAAAGTATCGCGACCCTTTATTTTTATAAATTGCTGCTACGAATGCTGTTCGCCAATCTAATGGTATTGTTGACGATGTCATACAGTCGGTGTATAGATACGCGAGCACTGGAGACAATATTTTAGTGCATTGTTTCAGTAGTTGATTTGTAATTTCATCTGGACCCGGACTTGCAAACAGCTTTGCGTGCGAAATCGCTTCACTGACTTTAGTTGCTGAAAACGTTACTATTAATATACGAGCATTGGTACATATGGGACGCGGGTCTAAAGCCTCATTTGTTTCAGCCTGATAAACCGATGCAAAATATGAGCTAAGCAGTTCAGAAATTTCCGCACTATCTGATGTATAGATGCCATTTGTTTGCCGAAAAGGGCCAATTGATCGCGCATTTATACCTTTTATGTTGGCATTAGCATATGCCCAAAACGATTTGGTATCTGATTTTATGTTACAAGCAATTTTATCGCTTATTAAATCGCTTTCTTGCTTCCGCTGATTCAGCATGCGCAAAGTCACAAGCAGCTCGGTACCTGGTTAAATTAACATATGATTTATTTCGCTGATATCTACGTTGAGCTGTGGCCTGGGCCTGTAACGCACACCTTGTTAAGTGATCCGCCCATATAGCTTTGTTACACCGTTTGTTAATTGTTTCAGAAGGAATATGGTTTAGCATAGCTAATTTAATAGCATTGCAGATAACTGACCATTTATTACTTGCGGAAGTTGCAGATGACGCTGCCAGTTACTCCGTTATCAAATTACTTACTTGTTGCCATTTAGCCTTTTTATAGTCAAGTAACCGCCTAACTTGAGTATTACATGGAGGTGCCTTGCAAAATATAGTAAAAGTGACCGCGAAGTAGTCACTACGACCTACACCAGCAACAACCTGAACATTGTAAATCAGCCTATCGTTGTCAGTCAATACTAAATCTAGTATGTTGTGCTCCCTAGTTGGTTCCAAAACTAGCTGGGTTAGGCCGGCTGTATAAATACTATCCACGAAATCATCGCATAAAGGTGGCCAGATGTTGTCGACCCGGTTAACAAACCGCATATTAAAGTCGCCAACCAAAATCACTGAGTCAAAACCAAAGTTAGTTATGTTGCTGATGATATTATATAATGCCATATTTTGGGCTTCAGTATTTGAATCAGCTCGATAGGCGGCAGCAAGCAATAACTGCTTTTGGTGTTTACGGGGTATTGAACAGAACACGATATCTTCATATTCGCTACAATTAATAGCCGAGACTGGAACCGCGTTTAAACGTTTGGCTACGTAAATTATAACTCCACCCCCTCTCTTACGCGTACGATTTGAGCGAAAGAGGCTATAGTTTTCAATTTCGAGTTCATTGTCAGAAATAACAGTCGTTACCCATGTCTCACAGAGCAATACCAGATCAGGAAACCGATGTGCCGCCAACGTAAGTTCCAAGACATACATTTTGTTCATAACACTACGACAGTTACAAAAGAAAGCTCTAAGCACTTCGCCCTCGTTAGCGAAGTCATCAGCAACTGTATTAGCATTATAACACAACTGTTCAGCCGGACCAAACGAAAATCCCCAGTGATGCTGATAATTAAAAACATTTTGAGTGTGCCAAAAAGTACTATATTTAAAACCAGAAGATGTATCATCATAAACTACAACATTAGTATTACAAGAAGCATTATTACAATGATATGGATACGTAGCTAGCTAGATTATTAAAAGCATTTTCATTATAATCTGTCTGTATATATGCTATTTAGACCGGTTGACCAAACGGATTTTAAAACGAATAGTGAAAGATTAGAAAACGAAATAAAACTGTTAAGAGTATTATGTTAAGATTAAACAAATTAAGCCAATCATGAGGAAGTCACGTCAATCACGGGATTGATGACTCATAATTTTGGGAATTTCCTGGTAATTCCCGACCATTGAGACTTCCCCATAACCTATACTGGAGAAAACCTGCGTAGCTAAGTCATCCCTAGGGAGAAAAAAACCCGAAAATAAATATTTGGGTGGTTTTAAACCTATAACTACCTACGTACCTTAGGGGATCCCTTACAATATCACAAACCAAAATGTTATTTTGTGAAGTTCCGATGTGGGTAGGGTTGGACCGGGAATTTTTATGACAGCTATCGGTATTTAAACGGTGACGGGATTCGTCACCGAAGAATATGATGCCCGAGGTGTCGGTAGTACAATGGCGGTGGGCCGAAGTGTTCTGCGTTCTTTAGCTTGTCAACTTTTATAGCGATTCGGCGTTACTCTACTCAGCGTTGTGGCGTGGCTATATCTAAACACTCTGTGCCAAGTACTTGGACACCAGATACGTTGGTAAGACCATTTACTATTTAAAACAGTTAACGATAAGGCACGCAATTACCAGCACAGTTTTTAGTACTAATCGACTTACAACCACTGGTGCTCCCGTTCTCTCTTTTCGGACTACTATTATCAACCGTCAGCTACTGGTTTTTCCTTTTCTTTATTAGCGTTAATAGGTTATTGGTTACTCTACTACTCCTCTTATGAGGTTGGTACAGTTACAACCGACCGGAATGCGTATTATACGATTTTTTATTTACCTGACCCTAGGCCTCAGATTTACGCTAATACTATTCCTTGTTTGATAATCCTCTTATGAGGTTGACACAGTTACACCCGACCGGAATGCATACTGTGGTAATTATTAGGTTATGACAGTATACAAACTTACGGCTTAATTCTTAAGCCTCACCACCTATTTTGCCGAATATTATTACTAATATTATCTAGTAAGTCCGATGTTATATTACTTATCGACATTTAATATCCGTTAAGACGCTGGGTAATATCTGCCTAACATGCTAATCTATACCGTAATTCCAAAAATGTGATCACAGATCCAACTCAAATACAACAAAGCCAAATAGAAAAACGCAGTTCTTTTGCGCAGTCTACACCAAACCGGCCATCCAAATGGAAGTACAAGACTTGTGCCAAAAAGAAAACAAAAATTGTATGTAACACTAAATAAAAAATACAACAGCCGCCATGATGCAGTACACGTAGTATTTTTTGTTGTAGCTAGTTAGCTAATAGTAGAAGAGCTCAAAGTCGCGTATTTAGCAATCGCCGTCGTAATCCAACACAACTCAACTTAAAAAGCAACTTTAACCAAACAAAATGAAGGGAATTTGTCTAAATTAGGTAATATTTAGGACAAAAACACGGAACAGAACGAAACAAAGATGGGAGGGGTTGATGAATTGAATTTTTGTATAAACCCAAAATTTAGTCCGAAAGATGGAAATTGGGGGTCTTGGTGGTTTTTGGGGCAAAGCACCATTTTGTAGCCTGGGGAACACCGACACTAAAAACTAACGGGACCAATTAACATATTTTGGACATAGAAACACATAGCTATGTAGCCTATTTGTTTCTTTTGGTTAGGTAAAGAATGAAAGACTAATGTCCCCTAAAAATAATAAGTTTGTAAGACTAATGTCCCTCAAATATAATAATATATAGACACTTCGCTAATCGTGAAATTCGCAAAACTAACACCCTGTGAATATATGCTGCATTTTCACAATTTCCATGAACTCATACCGCTTGGGAAAAGCAGTTCTATCCAACCTGTTGACAAGGCCTATGTCCGATCCAGCTAACTAGCGTCACATTTTTCTAACACTGAGTTTCTCAACGATTAATCAGCACCTCGCCTGCAAAGTACTATTGCTCTACTAAGGTGAACATCTACCACCTTTAACAAAATAGTTGACAAAAATACCGGTCGAATGGGTTGTATCTGCAGTTTTGGAAAAGATTTGGAGATGTGCAGTAGTTGTTGTAGGTAATTCACATCTGCAGTAATCCCTGATTTTCCTAGAAAAAGTATGTCCTTTCATAAGGCCGACCAAAAAGATTGATTATACTTTAGTGATGGAAAGCATGTAGTTGTTTTCCGCGCAATACGGGCATTTTATGTTATACTGATGTTGCTTATGTAGTGTACTAAGTCTAGTTCTAGCCCTGAAGGATCTCAGCTGCATTACCTTTGCTGTTGTGGTTCCAAGACGACCTCAGCTTCCCTGACTCCCCGGTGAACTTAATACTGATATAAGGGAACCGGTTAGCTTCGCGGGTCGCTGGTAGGTATACCAGGGTGTTCTGCCTGGCCCCTATTTGGTGGCGCGAATGGTCAACCCTTAGGACTACTCACAGGTAATAAGGCTGATCGCAAGGCAGGATACAGATCCCGATCCATGGGTCTGATCCTACCCAACGGGGTGGATAAATTTCCGGAATTACTTTTGACTCAAATTTGTTTTAAGTTTTTCCAATTTCCCCATTCATGACAAATTGACCACAGATTTTTGCCAATCTTCCCTGATTTTTGCCAATTATTCATCAAATTTTACGAAATTCCTAAATTTTACCAAAATTTTCAGCGTTCGTTTAGTTTACCGAAGAAATGGCATTAGAACCTACGCTACGATATTAAATTTTTCGCTCACTTTAATTGTACGATCTGTTTGATGGAGCACCAGTGATGATGATAGTTCACCGAACAAATGCCATTGGTACCTAGGCTAAGTGTAACAGCCCAACTACCTGTAGCAACCTCTAAAATATTTTCAAATTAATCTCAAATTAATTCGAGAGCATACCATATTCTGAATTAATGGAGCGTGAGTAGACAATAAACATGGCTACATAAACAATCGCTTTATTAATTACAATTCCTGATAATAACGCAACATGGTGCACAGCAGGTAAGCTAGTGATTTTACAAACTTGCATTTAAGTGGGAATGACCGATATCGGGGAACATTATTTGGCTAGATGTGGTACCATCCCAAATTAATCGTGTGCATATGTATCAAAATGCGTTGAATGCAAGTTGAACTATAGAACATATACGTATCTATGTTTAATATGCTTTTCGGGTTGCCAACTGATGCGCGCTTGGACGCAGTTCGGAATAACGGTTAGAATATAATACTGAGGATTTAAGCCAGAAATTAGTGTTGGATTAAAATCCAAGTCCCGATCCCAGAGGCGTATCAATCATCAAGTATTTTATGATGTTTTATAATACCAATCATTATATATCTGATGTACGTATAAATTTTCAGAACTGGGAAAAAGCGACGTATCTGCCCCGAAATTATCACGGTGATACAATTTTAAAATCAGTAATTATTTTATTGAACGAAAGGCTAAAAGGGGTACTTTTCAGTGTCAAAATTTCCATGTTTAAGCTTATTCCATGGGACAGCCTTGATACAAACAATATAATATACACCCCAAGGCTTCCGAAAAGTGCTCGCAGTTCTACCAAATACTCACCGTTACATGCGTAAATTCCCCATTTTAAGCGTATAAACTACATATTTTCAATCGGTCAAGGCGACATCAAGAACACCAAAACTTTTTTGGGCTCCACCATTAGGGGGCCCTAATTATCCGTTGGACACTTTACCTGAGACCAACTGACCCAACGGTTGGGCAAGGGACCCGAGTTACCCCACTGTTTTACGCAAAAACTTTTCATTTTTTGTACCTCGAACTATCTCTGAAGGGCTAACTACCCAACAGATTTTAAAGTTTATTTTCTCATAAGCTGGCACAGCGAAAGCCTGTCCCTCTTTTCGCGCCGCCCACGCATCCCTAAGCCAGGACAAGATACAATTTTATAAAAAAAATCTTAAATATCTCCTCGTGCTGGCTGAGTTATAAAGTCGCTTAGAAAAGCCCTCGCTGACCAACGCAAGGTTTAGTCTGCTTTTCTCGTCAGGACGCTGAGGTATGGTAGCTCCTACACAAAAGTACATTTATTGTGTTGACCAGCGGCTAGTTGACTGTAGCAAACTTTATTTTGGCATCGCGTATGTTGGGTTTTCCGACTTTGATGGCTTGTAGTGCCTACAACATTTGTTTTAGTAGCGAACATGTTCTCGTTTTGCGTTTAATGTTTGAAATTTTAAATACAACTTTGGGGTACCAAAGGTCGGAGTGGAAGGGGTAGACTCGGGAGTATATAACGATGTGCGTTAACGTATCATCTGGAACAGTAGGCCAAACTTTTCAAAGCAGAGGGGCTGGTGCTATGTTGCGGTTGTTTATTTCCCAAATTTACAGACTTTTCTTTGGTTTTCCAACTATCGTTTTCTGTTTTTTGTTTTAGAACATACTGGAGTGATTGCGGCTTCTCTTCCCATGCAGCATGGTTGAACAAGGGATTCAACTTCCTTCCAGGAAGCTCGAAATAAGGGAGGCGCGGGACAGTCGCCGGTTTAGATAAGTTTTTTGCTGGATTTCCAACGCCGACTGTTTACCCCAGCCCTCTGGAAGAACCCGTGATGGTTGGGCTTGTCCGCAGCTTTGGGTAGTTATCCGTTTGTAATAACGAGTTGGCGGTTTCGCCAGGCAACAATCGTGAGTGGCCGTTGAGGCATAATGTCCCAATACACTAGTGCAGCTCGCTTGCGAGCCAGAATTTGAGTGGTGAGAACAATCCCCCGAAGTCTGTTGTAGAAAGCACACGCAAACAAAGCCTACACACAGTACGCAGGTGCAGCATTATATAAACCTTGAGTGATGAGTCATAGTTACGCCCGCCTCTTTTGATAGCCAACGTATGCAGTAGACGAAACATCATGCAACGGACAAAAAAAGAAAAATTTAATAATAAAAAACAAATGAGGAAAAGAGAAAGAACAAACCGACACTTCATTTTTTATACCAGGTATGAAGCAGAAGTGTGAAAAAGATTTGCCACACAATATTCTTGACAATCGCAATGAGCTAGTCGGCCCAGAAAACCCCATATCCGACACTAAAACCAACAATAAACACACATTCAGGTGCTTTTCCCACGACTTGTCATCAAAAATTTCGAAAACGTCATTTTTTATGCCAAGTATGAACCAGAAGTGTAAAAATATTTTCCCAACAATATTTTTAACACTTGCAATGAGTTTATCTGCCCATAAAACCCAATTTAAGAAACTAAAAGCAACAAAAAACACACATTTAGGTGCATTTCCCACTACTTTTCACCAAAAATGAAATTTGGCGCCAACGATAAGCTTATAGACTCCAGATTGGGAAGTAGTTGAAAAACTTGTTATATATCATTGGAAAGCCCTGGTAAAGCTACATGGATAGGCCTATTAGTTTGCAGATATCTCGTTTACTTATTGAGAAAAGTCGCAAAAACTGCAGGGATGCCCGAAAACTGGGCCAAAATGACGTCATTTTGCCCCATAACTTTTCCCACGGGAAAAAATCAAAAATCGGGCTCCGTCACTACACCATTGCGGTTCGAATGAGCTATCTTGCATCAAAATCCGCCCACCTGTTTATCGAGATCCAGGTGCGACACACAGACAGGACCTCCCTACCCACCCTCCGGGCCAAAATTGAAAATTCTCGTTCCACTCGCTCGCTCATTCCACTCGAATTTAATAAGTTTTTAATGTCCTGGGATGATCGATTTGCGAAACTCTAATTCTTTATTCATCGCTGGGCTGGCTGGGTTTCTGTCCCGCGCTGGAGAAAACCCTTCTCCCTTTGAGCATTCCAAAGCTGAGGTGAACCGAGTTGAGGAATAGAAGCTGTCCGTAAAGCTGGCCAGCTGAATCTTGCTGCGAAAGAGGCAGAGCGTTCAGCGAAACGTGCTGGTGGTGGTATTGTTTACTGATACTCGGATCCAACCGACGGTCGGAGGAAGGGAGCGAACATTTTCACCATCCCACTGCAGAAATCAAGGGGGAGGTGAGAATTATTGAGCATCTTCAGCACCCTGCTGGAACTACGGTCTTGGTCGGCATGCTTTCTGAGGGAATAATCGGACCGTTCTTGTTTGATGAGACCGTGAGTGGGAACAATTATGTGGAAATGTTGAACCAGCAGTTCCTGCCGGCTTTTATGTAGCTTCCCAATAGTGATGAAATCTTCTTTTAACAGGACGATGCTCCGGCTCAGTATTTTACAAAGCGGGTTCTGGAGTGGCTTGATGAGAACTTTCGCTGATCGTTGGATTGGAAGACGTTAGACGATTACTGAATAGCCTGCACGCTGGCATGATCTGATACCTGCGGATTTCGTTGTCTGGGGCGTATTGAAGTAGGTAGTCTACAGCCGAAGAACAACGATAATTGAAGAAATCAAGGACTATGTGGCTGAAGAACTGGCCATCTGTTTAGTATTTAAAAAGTGAAACCACAGTCGTAGAAAAGCTGCACCTTAAAGGTAGAGTTGCATTATCTGCCTCACTTATGAAATAACTGTAATTTTGTTTTTTTTTGAGTGACAGAACATATTTTAACTCTGTACGTCCTGAATCCAATTAAGTTTCTAGTATAGATAAACAACTACTGTTGGCCACCAAGAGGTATCGAATCATGAATGCTTAGCAGGTTTACTAACCACTGAGCTATATCGGAGCTATTGCTCGGATCCTTAAGGCTGCTCGCAAAGCGTGCGAACGATAACACACGTGCAATCATGCAGTATTCGACGAATTTAGTTAGTGCAACACATTCGGCTGTACTGGAGGAGTTAAAAAGTTAAGTCACATTTTTCACAATGAAGTCATATTTGACAAGGTATGGCGCCTTTTTATTTGATCCGCTATGTAGTCTTTAAGTTGTCGCAGAGCATCCACATGCGTTGAAGGGTTAATGTTTTATATGATTTACGGTTTGAAACGTAAAGCCTAACGTGCTTTGCTTATACGGCGCAAAACGAGAACAAAATTAACACGCTGCAACGAAATCAGACAGCTATTTGACGTTAATTGTACCGTTGTTTTTTCAGCGTAAAAATACTAAAACCAGAAACTGTGATTCGTGGGTTTTTTATAAAATATTAATTCTTCTTTCGTTGCACGGTGGCGGTTTTCAAACAGAGATCGTATGTTTTCTCCCATTCAATGAAACATATACCTTACGCAAAGCCAAGATCTTTACTTGCAAAACGTTTAATTCGAATGCAAATGTCTAGTTTAACGCACTTCAAAACGTATTTCATTAGTTATATATGTTTAATGAAATAGTAAATATTTAGATTTTAGCAGATGACACTTTTTGCTGTAAGTGTGGGACTGTCAGTATGTGCTATAAGTATGGCTGAGTTGTTTTCTGCATTTGATTTTAGGTAAAACCTGCAGTCTGAGAACGAGGTTGATTTTCTACGATTTAATCTTGTATGTATTCGCGTCTGCTTTCATTTTATCCACAAATAGCAGCCGTGACATCTGATTATTACAGTTTTACTTCAGTTTTACTTCAAGTCGCCAATAAGTTCAGCGCTCTGAGACAATATATTTGCATTTTAATTCTGTGATTTTAAGGGCCATATTGCGCCAACTCAATGATTTGTAAGAAATAACTACTGATCAGTTTGAACGAAATCATTGAAACGGAGCGAACGAAGGAGCGAAGTTTCCACTAAGTACGATAGCGGAAAACCGTGAAAAATTATTTTTTGTATGTCGCAGTCATTCATAACTCATTTGGACAATTTGGACGGATTTCGACTATTTTTTGTTCGATAGTAAAAGGGACAACGATGTATTTTTTGTTAAATCCGAACAGCTCCAACCCTATCTTCCCGGTCAAAATGGCATAAACAGGTTTTTAAGGGTTCTTTGTCAAATTTGAAAGTACGGGTACCAATTTTGCAGCTGATAACTAGCGATGCATGCTTCGCATTGAAAAACGATGGACATGTACAATTTTGCCGACTACGACTTTTTAGTAAGACCACTCTGTATACTGCTTTGGGCCGGAATATGGTTCATCGACCCTTTGCCAGAAATAGCATTTTTCAAATTTCACGCCGTGTTATTGCGTGTTTTTGCCTTACAATGACTGCCTATTAGGTTATCAAGCTCGCTATATACGATGGTTTTGCTATCTATGGTCCAAATTCACTACATCATATTTTTCACGGGCTTCAAGGTTTTACGGTCGACTTACCGGATATCCAAAATGTGCTTTTTCATGTGTATGATTATGCATTGCCTGCATGATATCAAGTAGAACGGTCTATACATAGGTATTTCTGAAGGCTGAAATAATGATTTGGTTATTTTGAGTCTAGCACGAGTATCTTATGCTTTTTCAGACGTTTTCACTAGGTTTAGGGTCAAGGAATCCTATTTCCAGAAAATAGTATGTCTTCACTAGTTTGGTGCATGGCATCACAACTGTTTATACAGCAGGTTTTTCGGTATGCTGAGTACCAAGATTTGGTATCTAGAGTTCAGCGTGCATATTTCATGCCTTTTCATTTGTTTTAGATGGGTTTGCGCTAATGAACCCCATTTCCTGAATGTAGTCTGTCTTCGGTAGTTTGGTTACATATTGCGTAGAGGTCATCAAGAATTGTCTATTATATATAGCTTTTTCGGTAGGCTAAATACGATCGTTTGAATTCAGGGTTCCAGAGGTTTAGGGTGGCAGATATATCAAACTCAGCCTGCCAACTAAATAATAACCTTAAAATGAAACCACGCTGGCTCAGTTTCACCCTCGCTTGCGAGTTACTAGTATACTTCATTAATACTTTAGTTGATATAGATATATTGGAGAAGTTTATTATTACGGTAGGTTGTGTTTTTAGCGCAGTTTGTTGGAACGAATCACATAAATTACTATTAAAGACATTTTTCTACTTATCCACTATCATTTTAGTTTGCACTACTTCGCTGGGACGAAACCAGCATTTCACTGTATATAATAGCATTTTCACTAAACTGCATTCGCTGTAAGTGCACTAAACATCTATTTCTCAATTTGTAAGAGATATTATAAGCTTATTCAATGCAACTGAAGTGCTTTCCTACAATACTGGGAATATTTGGGGGACTTGTTGGACATATATTGAAAATTTTGTTTTTAAGACAGGTTTGCAGCATTTTTGCATCGCTGGCAGTAATTTTGTTTTATTGTAAAATAGAAATTTTATTTCCCGATGTAAATGATATATATTATACAATTCACGTCAACGGAATGTCGAAATCATCTAGCAAATTTTGTGCAAAGCATAATGTCCGATTTGAATGAACAATATA
The DNA here is from genome assembly GCA_030248225.1 of Trileptium ribeirensis. Classification (NCBI taxonomy): domain Eukaryota; kingdom Metazoa; phylum Nematoda; class Enoplea; order Enoplida; family Thoracostomopsidae; genus Trileptium; species Trileptium ribeirensis. Next base: position 33,468 of record JASANE010008692.1, read on the forward strand.
TAATAGCTATCTGCAACTTGTAAAAATGTATTTCGCGGATTATAAAATATCATTCTAACGCAATAAATAATGTGCAGATTGTGCAGCGCTGAACATAGGTTTGACAAAGCGCTAATGTGAACCGGGATTACTTGGGGTGGAGCATCGAACACTATTTGCAGGCATGACCTCGGTACTATCGCTTGGATCTGTAGGTGCGTTGTTATTCGCTCGGCGTGTGAAATTCTTTGGCGGAATTTCAGAGCAACAGCGCTTTAATATATATATTTCAGTGGTTTGTGTGCACGACTTGCAATCATACAACCAGGATGCACCGACTCGAAAATTTAAAACATTGCACGAAAAACAAATTAAATCGAGCTATGAAGGGTTAACATAACGCTTCGCAATGTAGGGATAATTTAATAAGAACATTGGGCATCAAAGGTTTACGGTTAAATATTAAAAATGTATATACATAATTGGATAGTACACCTTGATAAAAATTCTATAGCAAGATAGAATGCCGATTTTCGTATTCTGTTGGTTCTATATGAATGTAGCATTTATTGCAAATATGGCTGTTCTATAGACAGTAATTATATGTATTCTACCAGTAGACACAAAACGACAGGAAACAGATTTGTTCATTGCAAGATACAATTTTCTGCAACATATCGTGTATTTTTACAAATACGAAGTGATGGTGGTATTCTTTGATAAAGGCATTGAACAGCTTCTATTAGGCGGAAGCTATAGGAACCATAATTGTACCTCTGACATTTGTATGTGGGAGAACATTACAATATGTGCCGAACGCGCAATACGGGGCGTGCCTCTTGTGCTGCTATCGTCGTCTCCAGTGAAGGATCACAGAAAAAGAAGGGCATGTTTATGTGCGCGAGGTGCGCTTAAGCTGTGTAGTGATAAGCAAAGCTAGTGCGCCCCCACCCGTGGAGAAATTTCACATTGCGCGCCTGAAAAAACCATTTAGATGCATTGGGTATTCTAAGTTAACGTTTTGATAGATGGGTCATATAACATTTAGTTATAAGAAACTCGGTGACATGCATAACCCAACAATTGCTGTGCGAATCGATGTCGCTGACAACTCTAAATCTTTTACTTAGTGTGAACTAGTAACATTTCATCAGCTGTATTTGTAGATGCACCCTTGAACCAAACAACCTCCTTAATTTTTTTAATATTTTAAATTTTCGTTACAATATCTCTGACTCCGAGACGGATTAGCCGGTATGGATAATTTTAGCAGCCGTACACATAGTGATCATAGTTTTCCATAAGAAGAGAGAGTTACCACTTGAGGGTCGGGCACCCTCCATCTCCCTCTAGCCACATTTTGCCACAAAAGGTTGAGCAACCCAGGAACCGGAGAAGCGACAAGATTTAGAGATAATTAACAAAAATTACAGAAAATTTTGAAAATTGTACCTCCCCTCGAGCACCTTACGACATGCCGAACCACTTATCCCCATTATTGAGCAGACAGACCTTGAACACCCATGTTAGGTATCCAAACCTTTGCTTCTACCTCTCCATTGGCAAGCAGAGTTTCAATAACAGGTTTTTGTGTTTTTTGACATGAAATTCTTTGCATCTGACGTGGTGTTGGGGCTATCCTTTAGACAAAATTCGTTGGTCCAGTTTTAAATTTTTCTTGCGAAGCTACATTTTCAGGAAATTAAAGTTATAAAATACTTTCAAACCGTTTGTACAGTGCTTTAGATCTCGCCGCTAGACGGCTTAGTATTTTATAACTTTTATACAATTTGTATATCATCCAACTTTATGGTAGAGATTAGTGGAAAACACTCTATATCATTAAAATAAGCACAAAAATTTATGCAGTATGGCGTAAATTTTTGTGCTTATTTTAATGTAGTTATGGATTTATATCACTCTATATCATTATTGTACATGTTTTAAATCTTATCTTGGGTTTGAATTAGTTTGGTTGATTTCGCAGTGTGCTTTTCTTCGTTTCAGAATGGACATCTCAAATCACTGTGCGAAAAAAACGAAAACCCTACACAAAATATCAAACACTGGAATTGGAGAAAGAATTTCTGTTCACCGCCTATGTGTCGAAACAGAAACGCTGGGAACTAGCGCGGAATCTCCATTTAACCGAACGTCAGGTTGGTTTACTTGAGGTTATTTCATTTCATGAGTATCTTGAAGGAGTTATTAGAAGTGATTCGTATCTGTTTCGTTTAGTTCAGAGCAGAGTGGAATAGTTTCAGCGGAATAATCTTCATTTTGCCGTATCAAAGTTTCGTAATATTTACTACCTGTGTTTCATTCTGCAAAATAATATTTACTCGTGCATATGTTTGTAAATGCTTCTTTTGTGTTTATAAGATTTTGTAATTGTATTTTTAGAAATGCAATGTTGTTTGAGAAGTATTGGTGCCTTATATTAAATGCGTGATCCATACAAATTTCATTACTATTGCATGTACTGATATATATCATATCGTAGGTATCCAAAACCCGCCGTGGTAAGAGGTACATGGACTCGGCGTGGCGGGGGGGGCATAAGGGGCAGGTGAGTTGGTACGAGAGGAAAGTAACTAAATATATTCCACAGTCTCTTCAAATTGTCTTCATAATTTTTCACCTTTTCCTAATTTTGCATTAATTTCTTGTGATTTTGCACATAATTGCTACGCTCTATAGTGGGACAAAAAGTGCTACAGTTGACTGTCCTGCCGATTAAGAGCAATGGTAAATTTTTGGACAAAGCTCAGCCTACTTTTAGTTTTGGCAACAATATTTACCTAAATATCACTGAATTTGATGTGATTTCAGAAGAAACAATCTCTGTGTCATAAGACACACTTGAATGCGCTAAGCATTTTGCCGGTTTCTCCGGTAGCCATATCCTTGGGCTGTGTTTTGATAATATGCTATCACTAGTGGAACTTTATTGTGATACGGTCCGCAACCCGTTGGTGATACTAGACGCACAAAATACATATTCATACCATTAATTTGCGTGCTCCATCTGGACAATCTACGCTGATATTTTGCTGTTTCTGAATATTCTATACAGCGTGAAACCCGTTTTATTGTTAATGATTTATAATTTTTGTTCAACAATATGGTTTGCTACCGTTCAAGTATTCCTAGTGTACAGTACTGTTATTCCAATCTGCAAAATGGATTTTTAAAATCTGCGACATGCGATTAGAAATTTGATCAAAACATTTGACTTATGGTTTGGCAAATCTGCAATGGGATAATAACGTCTATTGATCCTAGTAGTGTCATGTTTAAGTTGCGCACGAAAATAGAACTGTAGTACCGGGACATTCTGCGATTCGGGATAATAGTGTGATTAAGTTTAATTCATGTAAATATTTCGAAGCAAAATTGGTCCCTCAAAACCATGTTCGACACAGATAACTCGATAGCAGTACTAGTACAAAATCATAAATAGTAATTCAAAAATATTGCTGGCGCATTATATTATCTGAACAGTTGGGACAAACGGGTTCACGGATCGTGAAATTTTCTCTGTGAATGTTTTATCCAAATCGGAGCTAGTTAGGCATGGGAACAACAAAATCAACACATATATAGTGAGGCCTAAAACCCAAATCATCATACCATTAATAGCGCGTTGATAATGGTATAGCAAAGAATCCACTGTCATAATCATAGGATAGATGCGCTGTATGAAACAACATAATCTTGTGAAATTAAACGTATCTTGTTTACCATACAACACCAAACAGTAACATATGGCAGATTATATCTCCTGAAGTAATGAAAATGTGCTTTTTAAAAAAACATGGCAGACCAGCACATTGCGAATTGAGCGCGTATCAATCATATTTCATAGGCTGCCATGCGGGTACGGTTGGTTACCTTCCTAAGGATCTGGCCCCTCAAAAGTTATACCTAAGCCGCTTTGCCCGCACCGAAGACATTCGGAAAATTTTTGCAACTATTATCAAAAAAATAAAAATATTAAAAGGAAATTGGGTAAATAGAGAAAATTATAAATAGAAATTCGCGAAATGATGTAAACTTTTACGTTATCCTCTTGGTTGCCCCAGTGCTGCTGCCAGCAAATATTATCTATCCTATAAATTCGACAGATTTTGAACGCCTATGCATCAGTCCAGTCAGGTCGCTTAGCCAGCGCCCAACTTCGATGCTGTAAAGCACCATAATTCTGCTTATGACATAAGTGTTTCAGCTGAATGAGCTCCTGGTCAGCCCAGTGAATGTTGAAGGAAATCAGAGTTATTCAGGGTAAATGCAAAGGCTAAATACACTATTCTTTTTACATTCGTTGGTAAAAACGGAAACTTGTATATAGTACATTTTACAACTATTAACACTTGTAGCAACTTGGACATAGACCTAACCTCAACAGCGGTGATACTATTTTCTTTTATGCTATAGCAAACTTAAACTTGCACCCTTCGATCATCTTATTTTTAAATAATATCAAATTGAAACTGTTACGGAGAAAATATGGAACTTTGCTAATGTAAAAGTAAACTTAAAATGCGCCCCAACTATCCTCTTTTGACACCATATACAAAACATTGTTAGCGAACAAAACTCGGATTTCACCAGCCGTATCCAATTTCGTCATTTTTCTGTTCCATAACGCCATTAGCGAATGCAATTTGGCCCCTGTACTGTAACACCAATGTGTTTTCGAACATTTTCAAATTATAATGTATGAAATATGAAACGGACTATTTTCTATTTTTGTTCTTTAACGCAAAAATGAAATTTGTGTTCAGTGAACAACTGAATGGCAATGGCTTTTGCCAAAAGAGGATGGTATGAGGCGCAGCTTAAGTTTACTCATGCATAAACCAAAAATTGGCAAAACCAAAACAGTTAATTGCCAAAAATTACAGGTTGTATTAGAACAAAATTTTCTCAATTTATAAATAATTTTCCCAATTTTAATTTGTAGAAAAACTTCTAATGCATATCAAGTTAGTATTTGGATTAGTCTCTATTCGAAAACAAATTTTACGTGATAATGATATAAAATTAATTTGTCTTGTAGCTTAATCTTAGCTTTTAATGTTCGCTTGCGAAATCCGCTAGATACAAAGTCGACAAATTTTTGAACGCAAAAATATGGGCTATTTACATTGAATTTTCGCGAACACAAAATGACGTGAGTTCAATCGCAATTCAATGTTTTGTCGAACAGCTTCGCGCCAATTTTCGATAGAACTAAAACCCTTCCGTAGTAATTTGTTTGCGAAATAACAAAATACGATTGTCAATGGCTGCAGGTTCAGGTTTTTTCTTGCAATATCTACAGAATACCATTAGTTAAGTATCAAGAGTTCATAACGGATAGAAACGTGGTATTAAAAGATATTTCCAATGTCCAATTCATTGCTTGAGAATCGATTCGCTCATACCATCTCTGACATTTCGGTTAGCTACAGCGAAATATTCAACGTTACTGTTATTCGAGGCACAAGACATTATTGCTGGTCATCAATTCCCCGTCTTCAAGTGCAATTTGCTTACAGATCAAATTGCCTTAAAAGGTCTCTTAGCTGTGGGTCCCAATCATAATGCACATTATTAAAAATGTTGTGATCCGAAGTAAATTATTTTTGTGCGATAGGCTTAGGGATTGTTTTGTAACACCGATTATATCTTGCAATAATTGATGAGTTAGATTTTTCAGGTCAAGATCTGGTTTCAAAATCGGAGAATGAAAAGCAAAAAAGTATCTGCTCGACAATGTTCCGAAGCATCGAGTACAAGTGGTGGTGGCGGTGGCAGTGGTGGTGGTCAGCAATTAGTGGTCGGTTCGACAACTTCCGGAGCAAATAACACCGGCACCGGCAGTGGGACGATGCCCGACGTGCCTCACCAGCATCATCATCACCATCACCATCTGGGTCATCATCATGGTCATCAACTTGGCTGAATCCAAGTCGCTGGTACAAGTGTTATCTTGGTGTAGGTTCTGTGACTGCCCTTGTCTTTATTCGTTTTTGGAACGGTATTATGGCTTTGGAAAATCAGTTGCTACAATGGGATGTATTGCTTGTTGATTTCAGGTATTGTGGGTTCGAAACGCTGCGATCATGCCTATATTATCTTGGCTCAAAATTCTAAATTCGAACGGATAAATGTGATCAACGTGAAGCAATAAAAAGAGACGATAAACGATAAACATAAGCGATAAACGATAAGCCACAAATAGTCAAACACGGTACTCATCCAAGCATAATTTTCTTGTGGGTACGATTCGTTGGAGCTTCTGAGCATCGAAATCATGGCATTCATCACTCGATTGTTAAATAAGGAGTTGATTTTAAAACTTCGCTAACCATCCGAGAAAATATAATTGCCACACCATGGTACAAAGCAATTAACGCGTCATTTCCAGTATCGTTTGGCTTGTGAAATATATGATTGACCAAATTTATGTGTGACCCGTTTTCAGGATGAAATCCTTCATTTCGTAATGGCTAATTGCATAAAAATATTTGTGAACCCATTGTCAATCGATCGTGCGAAGAGTAGTTATTTGTACGCATACTTGATAATTCATCGATCCTGGCCGGCCGCTTATTTTTAATATAAGAACAACGAATAAAACTATTGACATGGTGTATTTTGCAAATGGTAGTCAACAGTCCGGCACGCAATTCATGGAATCCTCTCGGGTGTTATTATAGAATTCCTTTTAATAAGTGTACCCTCGATAATTTTGCAACCAAGATTGCGCACATTTTAGATATCTACATGCACGTGTCATATCAAAAATAGTGTGCATTTTCCATCATTTATACTGCATCTTTGCTGAGCAACACTTTTTTCTCTGACTCATGGATGATATAAAACTGTGTTCCAAAAGCCGCCTTTTATGCCAATATATCACTTTTTATATAAAATAGCTAGAATCATTATATGGTTGCTATAAAAGTTTTTGAGGTCGCTACAGACTATGGCATGATTCATTTAAACACATCTGTGACCAGTATGTTCATTTCGGAAGCCTCTGTGTGCTCCCGTGAGAAAGTAGTTTTAATGGTTTTCAATACATAATGCCGTTTGGATTTCAATACAAATTGAAAACATTTAATTAGCTGCCGCCCGGTGCGCTTTCGTGGGTACACCCGCTGTCCAGTTGTATTGTTGCTTTCCTTGGTCTCGAAGTCACAGTCGTTTTCCTTGTGATGTTATGGAATATGAGGCTAAGTTAGATATTAGCTGGTCATACTCCTGTGCTGCTGAATCATAGACAAAAACGACTAAATCCAGAAACGTTTTATTTAACAGTTTATATTAACCAGCTTCATTCCAATATCCGATAACCCGAAAGTCAACATTGACAAGGTGTTGTGCGATATTACGCGTATTATATTTATATATAGGAGTCGGCGCAAGTGTGGTGGTACCAAGCATCATGGGAGGGGGTCGGGCTACCTTTTAGTAGGGACATCGGTCTCTCCCAGAGCGGGTCCGAGGCTCACGGCATAATCCGCCCACCCCTTTGAGTATTTATATTTAAGGCATATGGCAGATTTAATAATTTATAAATTTAATGATTCATAATTTTCGTTAAATAAATCTGTTTACAAGTAAATTGTGATAATAGATATGATACCTTATCTATAACCTCCCATATTGTGGTTTTGACGACCTGGCAATTAACATGTTTTTCTTGTTTTGAAGTGTGCAGGTTTTTGGCAGATATACACATATATGTTGAAAGGCATAGGGGGATCGGAGCAATAGCTAGTTTCCTCAAAAGCTGACTGTTGAGCATATATTATATATATTATCTTTTACTAGCATATAGCAAAATCGAGACAAAAACTAAGACTTAGACATAGTGTATTTAAAACGGCACGACATGCATTTCACTTACGTTCCTCGATTGACCTTGTGGATCTTTTAGGTCAACGTTTTCAGTATTGTAATTTATATGTGTGTTGTCAGTAGTGTAATTTGTAATTGTAAATTATTCTTCCTTTTGGTAACATTTATTTTAGAACTTAGTTTTACCTCAGTCATATATGTCGTTCTAATACATAGCTTGCAAATTTTGCAGTCCCATCACGGTTGCTGATGTATACTCGCTACAGTTTCTACATATATACAAGCTGCGGAGAAGGTTATTCTGGTCACTAACAAGCAATTTCTTCAAATCGTTTGTATTTTATAAGCGTTTTCAATTTTGCTTTCTAAGCTCTAGTAATGTTAAATTTGTTCTTAAACTTTAGAATTTCAACTGATTTAAACTGCAGTAAAACTGATTAAAGATTCGTTGCCTCCATCGTTTATAGGCACACACTTAGCGGAGAGCAAACAGTAAGAGCTCTGATATCGTCATAGAGGAAGGTATCATAAAAACGACCTGGGAACTTGAGTTCAGGCTCTTTTATTGATGTATTTTTCAGGTTATAGTATTTTAGCTAACCGTATTACTTTGGATCTGTGAAACTTTCCCTCTCTAACGTATGTCAAGTTTTCTCTCTCGAATCATCGTATAATCTTTTCTTTCTCTAAAACTAAGCCAGAAGCTAAGACTAAGCACACGATTAAACATAATCTTAACCTGTGTCCAGAATTGAACACCTAAATTTTATTTTATAGTACTCTTGTTCGGTACCCCACGCCATTATAACGAAGAAAGAGAACTTGACTTGATCCATTTTTATTAGAAAGTATTTGCTTTTATCAAATTGTTAAAACTATAACGTCGAGTATATAAACATGTTATTGATTTGTTTTATAAATATCGGCGTGTCTTGCCATGAAACAAAATAATATCAGCTAATTTGTGATATGCTTTTCGTGTGTATGTACTACGTTATAAGTATATATGATTGAAAGGAAGCGATCAAAGCGAGCGGAGTTTTCACAGAGGCCGCTAGGAGGAAAATCGTGAAATTTTGTTTTATCTGTTGCTGTCATAACTCATTTTCGGATGAACGGATTTCGACCATTTTATATTCCATAGCTAAATGTGCCCTTTTGTTGAAAGCGAACAGCTCTGAACTTATATTTCTGGCCAAAATGGTGAAAAACGGGGTTTTAGGGTTCTTTGCCAAATCTGGCCATACATGCACTAATGTTTCCCAGCCCATATCTGTCCACACAGGCTTGGCGTCGAAAAATCGAGACCAGATTCAGCTCATAGCGATCTACAAGATTGCTGACCAAAACTGTTTTGTAGGAATAAACCCTGAGCCACTGAGGACCCGAATATGGTTCGTGTACCCTTTGCGAGAAATAGCGATTTTTTTCAGATTTCGCAGTGTTAATGCTTATCTTTACCTTAGAATGCGTGCCTATTAGGTTATGACGCATGCTGAATACGGTGGTTTTGCTATCTAGATTTTAACTCGACTATGTTATACATTTTTACGGGGTTTCAAAATGAAATCATGCTCGCCCTGTTTCACCCTCGTTTGTGAGATACTAGTTTTATCGTTTATATGTACTATTTATGTAATTTTTCAACCTTTGGTGCTTCATTTAGCGGGATACTAAACTAACTACAGTCCATATCTAAAATATTATAAGTCTGTACCTACAATGTTAGATACGCCATATTGGGGCCATGTTCAGTTCCCTGTGTAGGGAGAACTTCACGAGTTCTTCATTGAGTATTTATTATGAGATTTCACTTATTACTATGTGACCAAATAGTTAATATTTCAACTGACCAGCCGCTTCATAGCAGTGGCTGACGATATATGTGCAAAACGTTAGTTTTTTTAATGTAGTACCACGCATTATTGCCTAACCGTGCTCTTCGGAGAATACAAGTGCGGAAATATACAACGGCTTACAGATCAGTTATAAAAATTGGTGATTGACGGATATATCTGAGTTTCATTGGATCACAAATTTGTGAAAATTTTAATTCGATTGAATGAAAATTTCCTAAAATTAGTTTCATTTCGAACACATTAAAACCTTTTGTTGTCACGTGTGAATATTTCGTAGGTTAATAAATAAAATTTTCGTTTTCTGCACGAACGATACAAGAAAGGATCACATTTATATTTGTGCCCATTTCCACCAATTTTTACCAAAATTTAGCTTATTTCGACAAAATTTTCCGCGCGCCTAAGGCATAATATATATCATACATACTCGTGGGGAAGGAGGTGTATGTCGGCAAAGTCCCGAGAAGTGTAGAGCCTCAGGGGTAATCCCCCTTCTCCCTATGTGCATGTATGATACATATGTTGTGACGTTTGTGAACTATGTATCTACAAAATTAAGGTAGCTTAACCGAAGTGTCTCTCAAATTCATTGAGTGCGCTCATATAGTGAATGTTTTACATATGTTTCTAATTTATATAGTAATAACATTGTTTAATATGCATTTGAACGAAAGCCCTATTTCGCCATATCATTTTCTGTACATTAACTTTTGTACTTAATTTGTTCCTATTTTTGTAATGTGTGTCTGACTCTTTAATATTAATAGCTGCGAAATCACAGAGTGTTAAACATATTGCTGCGAAGAAACATTGTGTGAAAGAAGAGCAGTTGGAAGCATCGCAAGAAAAAGAGTTGTTTTTCAGCAAGCTGTAATACCAAAATTTTTAAGCTAAGATAACATGATAGTTGAGGACAAATAGCATTATGCCGATCGAGATGGAATTTGTACTATAACAACACCCTTTACTACGCAGTCTCTAACGAGAACGACCCAATTTCATAGTTTCCAACATTATAATACTTAGTTATATTTTCGTTGATAACAAAGTAAGATTATTATTAACTTTAAAATACAAAATTTCCGAGAGGCCTTTTCTGTTTTATGATTTTTATAACAAATAGGTGAATGAATGTTTGCACAGTAAGATGTCTTATCATCAGTTTCATGGAAATAACTTAAATAATAACTCATTTTCAGCTTGAAATTATTCAACAATTATTAAAATGAATACATTTTGTTTTTGAGAGCTTATCTTTGCATATCAGTTTTGTTTGATATTACTTACATAACTGTTAGTACATTATATCGCGTTGTAGGTATGTCGTGAAATGAAGCCATATGCATTTGTTTTGTGTGGGAAGCTACGACAAGATATGGTCATAAGCATGGTTGAAAGCTTTGAGGTGATTTGGGTTAGGATGTTATTTTACGTATTATCTGATTTAATTTCTGTATCGTGATCAAAAAGAAGTAACTACATATAATATATAATATATAGCCATACAGTAGTATAAATTATAGAATAGCATACCTGACATAAATAACTATGCTACGACTATTGTAGAAATTAAGTTGCAGCACGATTTATCATTTATTCAGAGATCTGTATGCACGGATGTGCCTCGTGCTCGCACAAATTAGAGTTATTAAACTCGTTTAATCGTGCAAAAAACTCTTAATCCCTGTTGCCTAAAGGGAAGGTATGGTGCTACCCTTGCTAAGGATCGGATTGCAGTCTTAGCCATGGTTACCCTACACTCCGCGCGTCGAAGGAGCACGCCAAATTATAGCAATTATGAGCAAAACTACAGAAATTTTACTGAAATTTTGGGAATAATTATGAGGAAAATTAGGGTGAATAATAAAAATTGTTGAATAAGCCATGGCCTACCCTCCTGTCGGTACCATCTGTCCCTCTTTAGCACACGAGGTTTGGGCGCCTATGCTCTGAATGCACAGTAGGCGATACCCGCTGCAAATATAATTATGTACGTAAAAGCACCTTAGCAATGTCATAAATTTGATAATTACATTATGCATCAGATATTGCAATGCTAATTGTGAAATTATTTAAGTAATTTGCCTCTTTTAATTATTATACTACAAAGTGCAATTATATATATATATAAATATATATATACGCCTGAATATAATATTTTGGTCAATTTCCATCTTCTTAGGGATAGCAGATGAAATTTAAACTGCCAAAGCTGAACAAGCACATTAATCATTTCATGTTTTGATTCTGCTGGAGTGAAGAAGCCACCAGACTATTTGAAATGAGCGGGCATGAGTTTAACGTTGGGGGTCAGCTCAACCGACCTTATGGCTTCAAGATAAGTGGTAGACACCAGGCAAAACAGGCCCCGTTGCTTCCCGCAGAGACACCCATGAGAGTGGCAAAGTTTCGATAAAGACTAGCATATAATGAGCTAACACTGAGCCATTTATTGAGCCGAAGACTCATATAATAATTATGTCGAATTTGACTTGGAGTTTTTTTACAGTATACAGTCGTGCGATTGGCTAAATTGGAAAGGCAGAAATCACTGTGCGGATGACTATTAAGGCGTTTAAAAAATGCTATACGTTTTTTATGATATACATTTACGAAATAAATAATAGCTGTACAATGGCCTGCCTATGCCATGCATTCAAAGTATGAGTAATGAATGTAGGGCTGTGGCGAGCTCATAACCCGTGAGATAGCAGCAAACTGTGCCATTATGCACACGAATCCCTGAATATACAACAAGTCATGCTACGAACCTGTGACATAGTTGTACAGCAGTTTTATATTATACAACTACGTGTATATCCTATGTACAAATATTATTTCAAAACTAATTACGTGCTGTGAATACAAATGTCGGCCCAGGTAACTCTGTGGTGCGATATCTTCCTTAAATACTGATATTTAAGAAATATTCAAAGCAATATATAATTTTAACACAATTTCAAGCTATTCAACAAGTTTCATCGTACACAGCCATGAAAATTAATAAAACATATCTGATTTAAAGGTTGAAATTCATTTTTTGAATGAAAACATTTATATATTTCAAAATTCGACATTTCAAATAAAAATCTTGTTTTAAAATTCAGAAGCTTAAAAGACTTTGTTTGGGTTCGACGCAACTGCACTATTCTGAATTTTAAAGGTCTCTGGCGGTGACATTATTGGAGGCCAAGCCTTGAACTTCCATTCCGTTATTCCGTATATCTTGATTGATATGACGTTGACAAGTATAATAATTATCAATCCACTTTTATGCTGAATTTTATTCTGAATTTTAAGGGTATCTGGTGGTGACATTATTGGAGGCCAAGCCTTGAACTTCCATTCCGTTATTCCGTATATGTTGATTGATACGACGTTGAAACGTATAATAATTATCAATCCAATTTTATGAATACAGATGTACTTACTAGTCCAAATTGCTTTTGCATTCCTCGCTGTTCTTACTTTTTATACAGCAGAATCATCATTGTATAAAACTCCATACTGTCTCTCAGGGCAAGCTGCTGAAAACAGTTCGCTTTGATTATAGAATCACCGTTGCTGCCGCCTAGCCAGCTATTGTGTTCAATGATGCAGCGGAGAGACCGAGAACAAACGAAATTATATAAAATGCTCGAATATATAGAATATAAAATTAAAATATTTTATTGGTCATAAAAATTTTATAACTTCCCCCGATGGCGGTGAATAATATATATAAATAATTATTGCAGTGTAGTTGGGATGTCGTATGGGAACAGTCACTGCTGAAGCAGCTTGCTATAAAACAGAACATGGGTAATACTGAAGCAGACTGCGCAAAAGCGACGAATCAACTGAATTGCAATAAAACGCACGTTGTTCGATCGGCCACGAAATGCACTATATTGTGTTATGTAGGATAAAGAATAGAGATATATAAATTGCATTGACACTGGCTATATAATATTCATAAAAATCAGCTCTTTATGGCGTGTTGAGCAATTCTGACTGTATCCTGTATCACATATGGAGGTCGTGTGTACAATGGTTAAAAAAGAACAATTGAGTGTGGGGGAGGGGCAGCGAGGGGGTTCGGTGGCGGTTGTACCCTCCCCCACCAGACTTACACTCAGGCTTAGTGTTAAGAGCCTTGTTAGCTACGAGGGATCTCATGGACAATTTCCCCAGCCTGCATTGGGGTGGAAATACTCCATGAGATTATATTTTGGGGGGATATTGTCCAAGAATTTTTTCTCGTTTTTGCCTCCCCTTAGACTGCCCTAAGTTCAAAAGCACAACGGCTATCCCAAATGGCAGTTTATTTGCCAACTCCAACATAGGTCTTCCACAATGAATACACGTGCTCTACTTGTGGGCAACCGAGGAGTCGGAGGAGAACGTTACGGATCAGGTCGGTCTGTCAAGCAAAACGGTGGTCGACGCATTTGCATCTTTCTGAGAAATATGTTGTTATCTTCAGTCCAATCCAATGCTGCATCATACGCAACGTTGCTCTACCAGGCGGCATAATAATTAATTAGGCCGAATGGCGGATGTACCGTGGCATCGAAGAGGTGGGCCTGACCCACCAGACGGTTGGAGCAAAAAGAGCTTTTGTATCCCAACAACCCTCTCAAAAGCTACTAAATGCAGTAAATGTGGTAGGTCAACTCCGCCAAGTAAACCTGAGGGGCGTTACGTTATAACGTCAGAAAAAAGAAGCGCTCAGAGCGGGGGGCTCGGGGGGCGGCAGCCCCCCGACTTAGGCTTAGGCTTAGTGTATGTGTCATATAAGGACCTTAGCTTAGGCTAAGACTAAGGCTTAGGCTTAGTATATCGAGAACGGCATGGCCTGCATTTTATTTACGCCCCTCAGGGTTACTTTGGCCGGTCAACTTGTGGAGGAAAATGTCCAGGAGCTCACATTTGGGGAGGAAATTGTCCAGGAGCTACAGCTAGGGGGAGATTGTCCATGAGATCCGCTACGGGTAATGCTTAGGCTTAGTATATCGAGAACAGTATGACATTCTTTGCGTTTCACTTTACACCTGTAAAGGCTAAATTGACTTAACAGTTTTATGCAGCCAAACTTGAAACAAGCACTTACATACACTGCCCACAAGAGAGACATCCTGATGCTGTACCTGCTGTTTAGCTCCCTGTTACTGCGCCAACCGCGTTGCAAAGTTAAGAAATTACAAAGGCATTTAAAATAATGTATGCCGTAAATCAGTGGCAAAAGTTTTTTGATACCGTTGGTATTTACAGACAACAGACCATTTGTTAAAGCAAACACAAGATTAAAAAATTGAGAACTGAAAATGAACTTCAGAACGTAACCAGAAAATGATACCTAATTTTGCACCAAAGGAGATGACGCCACGGTTCGTGCAGCCATACGTGTATCATCCATTGGGTCTACTTTTGTGGAAATATTCAAAATGTACAAAAGTTTCGCTCCCAGCCTTTTTAATCCCGAATTTTTATCAAAGCTAATTTATATTGATAGTGCCTAATTTCCATGTTAAAGAATACTTTATTGCATATAGAATTGTGAGAAATCACAGTTTTATAAATTTTAAAAAATATCGGCAATTATGTTCCCATTTGTATGGCACGGAGACGTCTGTATTTTGATAATATAGTGTAGTTAGATAATATCGATATAGTGAGTTTCTTGTTCTTTATCGCTTAATAATAAAATTTCGCACGTCGAATACCACAGTGGACGTTCGTTATCCTGACGCGTCGCAGGTCCATCGTCGGCTTTGAATAGTGATTCAAGGCCAACGGATGAAATTAATTACCGCACACAAATTAGTTATTTGTTATTAGGCTGGTTTTACATGGTGGAATTGGATTATCTATATAATCAGTGCGGTAAATCCGATGGTTTTGCTAAAAGATTTCTAACCTGGCACGTTATAAGATGCAGTCTGATAAAAATCAAAAACAGTGCCACAGCCTTGTCTTGATTCTTGAACCTCTATCACATGCAGATTTGCAGTTCGTAAGATATGAAAGTCTGTATAAGATACACCAAAAACGTGCAAAACCTAGATGTTGGTGATTCTAAATTAATTTTAATGAAACTAATTATATAGATACTATTGTTTATGCAACATATAATAATTTTTGATACAACTCGTACATCAGCAATTACGCCGCAACTCAGGAACTGAATTTACGTTGTGGTCCACTTTTCCACACTTAAGGACTTTCGTCTGCAGGTATAAAACATCTACAACTGCTTCTGCATGTTGATAACGGATTTCACTAAAGGATAACAAATATACGGAGGCTTATTCCAGTGCTTACCGGCGCGAAGGGTAATCCTACAACATTTAGCTTACCCAGGTGTAAAAACTCACTCAGTATATTCCAAATGCCATTTGCCTCTAAGAACGAAAAAAATTGCCACGTTTTTAAGATCCCATCCAATTGTGCGCCCAGTTATACATTCACACCCGTCACTTCCAATTTATTTCCGTAAAAATTGCTCAGCGGGGAAAAATTTGGCAACCCTAGACAAAAATTGAAAGTTTCGAGCGAAGCCGGAGCGATTTGACTTGTCAAGGAACAGAATTAACAGAGCCGGGTCTGGTAAAAGTAATGCTGAACCGAGCCTGAAAAATTTCGCTTATTCTTTTCTGCACTAAATTAATATTCGAGCCGAAGCTTAGACATTCCTTAACTAGTAATGCAAAATTCATTTGACAGAAACCGTTATATTCGTCAGGTACACGCCTTTGTTCAGATTCACTCTGTGTTGCTACCCCATTTCTGTAATATCGGAATAAAAAATAGGACCCTATTTAGCCAACAGTGTCTCCTATTCTTTTAACACACAATCTCTAATCAAATCTCGATATTTTTGAAAGAAAATAATAGACCACTGTTCACTGCGCAAGTTTGGTACAATGAGTATTTCTGCTTGCTAAAAAATTTATACATACATAAATTGCAGATAAAAATTCTAGGTCGAACTCGAAAGATATACATACTGATTGAAGTGGAGGTAGTGTAAGCCGATATTGAATCGTGCGGTTGAATTATTTTAGACAGTTTTTGAACAATGGTTCTTATTTGGGCGTCTGACTCAGGAGGAAATATTCATTTAATTCAGGTTTATAACAAATTTTTTTCCCTGTTTATGTTCCCAATATCCCCTTGCTCCAAATAAACCCACAATTTTCTTAATAAAAGACTTTACACATATGTCATTCAACCCGAATCTAGTAGAAGTAAAATCTGCTCAATCAATTCATAGGTTAACGACTTAGGCTTGAGCTAAGTCTTAGGGTTGGCCTGGGGCTTACGATTTACATAAATGGGAATATCGCCTTCAATTCAACTTGTCCGTGCGGTTCTAACGATAATATAAAATTATACATTTATCGACAAAAAAATTTGGAAATTCTAGATACTAATGAACCCAAAAATTCGAAAAAATTATCATAAAACAGATTGACTGCGATCAGCTCGTCGAGTCGAGTCGAACAGTACCAAAATTATCGCTGTATCTTCAAAATTGACGAATTTCGAATTGCAGGGTATGGCTAAAGGAAAATACCCGTTATGGCTTATACTAATTCTCCAGTTCAACATACACCGTCCACGTCTTTTAAAAAATGCTTAACTCTGTCGCAAAGTGAACAGTACGTACATAATTTGCCACAAATGTATATAAAAGTAGCCATTCTTAATGCAGTGTCAAAAATTGACATGTCGACGCTTAATCGAACACCTAACCATGAGTTCAGCTCAGTAGTGATACAATTAAAGTGTTTCCTGAAAACTTCATGATTTAGTCTACATATAGCTCGCTATATATTGGTGTTAAAACAACTTTTAGGTCCCATTTATCCCTCATTTTCAAGTAACTGTCGTGATTTCCATATCGTCTATTGCCAACATGGAAGTAATTAATTAATGTTTGCCATATAATGCTTGGGGGTATTAAGGACACCGAAAAAATTTGCTGTCGCCTAATAAGGACCTTAACACATTTAATCGTAAAATCACAACAAATAAGTAAAATTGAAAAAAGTTTTTTTACATATTTCAAATCTGAGCCATGGCATAATGTCTTAAACGAAAAATTGCGCCACAGCATCTTGTTGCTAAGCACAAATAAGCTAAAATAAAAAATTGCCCTTATTAGCAGAACTTCGGCGAATAAAGACATCGTATCCGGGTAAATGTCCCCGTGGTTCCGGGTAATAAGGACAATGTGGATAACAAGATTTCCCATCAATTAACTACCCGCAAATTAGTTCGTCAAACGTAATCAGTAACTCAAGGATTAGCAGAATCATTGTAATGTCTCAGAATAAGGCAACTCGTGGCTTGTTGCTGTTAAATGTGCCGACAGAACGGAAACAGTTATAGATGCTTTTATAACCGTATATATATATATCATGTTTTAAATATGTAGTTTTAGATAGCACAAATATGTAAAGATCCCTCAGCTGTCATAATATATGTATGCAATATCACTTTTTTCTCATTTGTGCAACACAAATCTTGCAAAAAATATCGCAACGCCTGTTTTCCTTGATAAGAGATATTCTCATGCTGCCAGCGTTCGCATTCGCTACATTGCGGCCATTTAGCTCCTGTGTTACGCTTTTTGTCTTTGTTCCACGACATGTCGCATCCAGGACACATCCATGCGCCATCAGGGATGAATATATTTTTCGAACCAGAACTGGGTCAGATGTTGCAAATCTCATCTGTATCTTCGAGTTTTCCGTTTTATTTGATCAGAATATTAGTCGCCGTTCGATCTGGCTAGCAAATAATTATAAGCAATGGCGCTATACCCTATAGTCTCAACGCATCGTCTAGTATTTTCTAAGCAATCCGTACAATCATTTGTGACAATATTCACATATAAATATTGTTTTCTTCTTACTCTGCTGTAATCAAAATCTGCTTTTTCTAGATCTACATAGCCATTAAACTGCTCTGTTCTCCCACGTCTGCCATTCGTTTTCGACTACGCATATCACCGACAATCCTTCCAATTTACATATTGCATTTTCGTAGAAAATATAGCGAGAAGTTATTACCGTTGGGTATACTCTATGTAATACCAAAGAAAAATTCGGCAGAACGTGGTTATGACCCCTCTAGATCTTAAACTCAAAGATGGAAACATACAAACGTTGTTCAAGTTATAGGCAGGAATAACCGTCATGAATCATTAACCTATTGCGATAGATTCTACTCTGAGCAAGACACAATTGAAAAAGTGCTAAATTTGAAACCATAAGCTGCTAAGTTTTGTGCTGAGGATAGATTATCAGTTGCTAGGTTCCCGCGCTAACCAAAAGTTTAGTTACAGCAACAGCAACGCTCAGAAACACACGGTTGGGTTAAACAATTTTTTTACCATTGATTGCAGTTAACCATCGGCACATAGTGGTAGAAGCATTGCTCTGTATGTGTCCCTTTCGAAGAGGCGGGATAAAATAAAACACTTTTAACATTATTTTCGCAGTGCAGTGGGCCTGTGTTATTGCAACCGCAGGATTCAAATCTATCCGATAACGGATTTAACAGCTGAAGCGAAGCAAAAATCCAATATTTTGTCAAAATCGTGTGCTGTTGTTGATTGCTTAAGTATGATGCATGGTGTTTAAAATTTTAACCGTGGTGTAGCTATAAAGTGCATACTGTACAGTCGACATTTTCCTTTCGAATTAAGGGGTGCATATTTTCCTGATCAAAACGGCCAAATGTTACTGCTACCGTCTGTAACTTTGCATAGAATAGAACGATTTGTTTAAAGTTCAGCTATGAATAATCGATGTCTATAAATTGAGTTTATTACCGTTTGAACTAGGTGTTAATCACGGTCTGATCTGAATCATACATGCTCGTAAAGGGGACAGTGGGACTATCCCATGGGGACCCGACCACCCTCCACACTGGGAGGGGACCTGGGAATTTTTTCCCAGGGGGATAGTGACTTGCCCCTAAGGTACTGACGGCCTCCCTCCCCTGGAAGGTAGCTTGATCCTTCTAGGCTCCGCGCATCCTGCGCCGAAGGCCGCGGAAAATGGCGGCAAAAACTGATAGGAAATAGGCAAAAATTGGTGGGGAATAATCAAATATTGGTGGAAAATATGAAAAATTGGTATCAATTGGAGACTGTGTGAAATGCGACTGCATGGAATGAGAATGTCTGGAATGAGACTGTGTGGAGTGTGACTGTGTCGAAGCCGACTGTTGAATAATTTAAGCGTTAACTGTTTATAGGTAAATCACATGAACTACACCGTTTCAGTTTTGAATACAGTCTCGTTTCTTTAGTGTAGAATTTTAGAAAATCATATAGGCTAGCTATCGAAGTTACTGTTTAGCTTAAGTACAGACGACGGCCGACGACACCATTCAGTCTGGATTGAAGCTATAAATCCACGACTATATATGCCAGACAAAACAGGTGTACTGACACAAAAATTTGTTTCTTGTTTTCAACTTTACTTATATGTAGCAAATTGTAGATCGTGTCCGTATTACCCTCCCGAGTGTCCTAATAATCCGACCAGGTAGTACTTAATACCCGGATGTTGTCCTTATTACACGATTCGAAATGCAACAAGCTTTGTTCGATAAACATATTTTTTTGTTAATTTAACACACACAGAGATTGGCAACAATCTTTTCAGTTAGTTGTAAAAAAATTAAGCCAATAAGTTAATCCATTAAAAAGTTAATCGAAAAACAGCTTAGCGTCTCAAAGATCGTATTGAAAATAAATTACATAAAAACTAAAGAACATTCGCTTGATGTTGTTTATTGAATGAACAGTACATATATATACCGAGACGGCGCAATATTCGTGTAGAGCAGAGGCACAGCTATTCGTCAATCCAAATCACGTGCTCCTGTATAGCGCCAATCAGGAGATAGGTGTGCTCAAATTGAAAGTTTTCCTTATTACCCGGGTTGTCTTTAATACCCCAAGCACTATACATACTGAAGGTCCGACGTCCCAGAGAGGTAGATGAATACCCGAGGGGAGGGCTTCGGCCTCCTAGGTGGTTCGGACGATCGGCGCAAGGGGGGAAAGGGGAGAGCGGCGGTTTCGACGTCGCGAGAAGCACCTATGGATTCGGCACCTCCTGTGGTGTCTCCAGAGGGTCAGGTGACCTGTCGGAGGGAGGGTGGATAGCCAGGCTGTCGGTGTGGATGGACGGGGGAGCAACGCCCTAGCACGATCCTATGAGCATGTATGTTTGCTTATATTTACATACCACGTGTCTACCTAAATATTAAAGCTGCTCAACCTATGCGATGGTTTCCGGAAATTCGTTGTAGCAGGCGATTCAAAAAACAAATTATAAGGTCTCCCGCAGGAGGCCGATCAATGAATGTCCGTTTGAACTGCCTTAATATCACAAAAACACAATATAAACATGTATTAGGTGCATCTGTAAAAAAGACATGCCTATGATTAGTAATACACGAGTCTATATCCATAGGCGCAAATTCCGGGGGGGGGGGGGGCGTGGACACGTAATATTTTGCAGACACTACCTCAAAAAATTCACTACTATTGTACTAGCATGTCAAAATATTGCTCGCACCCAAATAACATTGCCCCCAACCCATGTTAAAGACAGCTTCATGTCAAGGCTTATGATGAAGGTTTATCATTGTTTCTTCAAAAAGATTATTTTTGCCCAGACCCAAGATACTGCGACATACTGAACCTCAACATCTTGCACAGATCAGCGGCGAAGCAACGCTTACTACCATATTTGTTATTTATTCTTAGCTTGGAGACAATTTTATGTTTCAAATCCAATATTTTGTATATTTTCAAAGATACAAAAGAAAATTCCATCTCCCGTCTCATGTGAAACCTCAATCAATAACAAATCGACGAACTTTTTTTATAGAATTTTGGTATCAGACTAGACCTTACTTCGGATACAGAGCAACCTTTGAGCTTTTCCGTAAAAATGATAAAAACTTCTAATATAGCTGAGAGCTTTGTTATAGATTAGAACCTGAGTATACGTCATTATACGGTTTACCTTTATATGTATGTCTAAATTAAGGAATCCAATTCTACCCTGATTTAGCTGTAAGACCAGTGTAGTTTGCTTAATAGCCACAGTTGCCCTTGTCAATTACTATAAAAATCGGCCCAGAAACGAGTACGCACGTTTCCCTAATACAGACTTTAAGTCAGAACACATGACATAAGTCACAGAAAAGCATAACTTTATATTATTTGGATTATTACCATGTCATGGCACAGTGAGCCGGGTTATATAAACAGGGGTTAGCCGGGTTAATGGATTAATTTTCTTAAAATTTACGTTTGTATAGTGAAATTTATAAATCTTCTGGTTTACCAAGTGAATTAATAAATCCATATTTTACCAGCTTCAATTTTCATTCAGTCGCCAACATAATAAAACAAGTCCTTAGAACAACTCCTCATATTTTGTTTTACTTTGCAGGAGGCCGATCAATGAATGTCCGTTTGAACTGCCTTAATATCACAAAAACACAATATAAACATGTATTAGGTGCATCTGTAAAAAAGACATGCTTATGATTAGTAATACACGAGTCTATATCCATAGGCGCAAATTCCGGGGGGGGGGGGGGGCGTGGACACGTAATATTTTGCAGACACTACCTCAAAAAATTCACTACTATTGTACTAGCATGTCAAAATATTGCTCGCACCCAAATAACATTGCCCCCACCCCATGTTAAAGACAGCTTCATGTCAAGGCTTATGATGAAGGTTTATCATTGTTTCTTCAAAAAGATTATTTTTGCCCAGACCCAAGATACTGCGACATACTGAACCTCAACATCTTGCACAGATCAGCGGCGAAGCAACGCTTACTACCATATTTGTTATTTATTCTTAGCTTGGAGACAATTTTATGTTTCAAATCCAATATTTTGTATATTTTCAAAGATACAAAAGAAAATTCCATTTCCCGTCTCATGTGAAACCTCAATCAATAACAAATCGACGAACTTTTTTTATAGAATTTTGGTATCAGACTAGACCTTACTTCGGATACAGAGCAACCTTTGAGCTTTTCCGTAAAAATGATAAAAACTTCTAATATAGCTGAGAGCTTTGTTATAGATTAGAACCTGAGTATACGTCATTATACGGTTTACCTTTATATGTATGTCTAAATTAAGGAATCCAATTCTACCCTGATTTAGCTGTAAGACCAGTGTAGTTTGCTTAATAGCCACAGTTGCCCTTGTCAATTACTATAAAAATCGGCCCAGAAACGAGTACGCACGTTTCCCTAATACAGACTTTAAGTCAGAACACATGACATAAGTCACAGAAAAGCATAACTTTATATTATTTGGATTATTACCATGTCATGGCACAGTGAGCCGGGTTATATAAACAGGGGTTAGCCGGGTTAATGGATTAATTTTCTTAAAATTTACGTTTGTATAGTGAAATTTATAAAACTTCTGGTTTACCAAGTGAATTAATAAATCCATATTTTACCAGCTTCAATTTTCATTCAGTCGCCAACATAATAAAACAAGTCCTTAGAACAACTCCTCATATTTTGTTTTACTTTGCATAAAACAAAATCAAGACATCTGAATTTTTTAGTGAATGTCGATATTATATATATGGCACAGATAGTGTGTATATTTTTAAAAAAACATGTACCAGAAATGACAGCTATTCACTCAGTGTTCGATCGCTGCTCAGTCGACGCATAGCAACGGTTAAATTTGTCTTACACAAAATCATCAATGTTCTGGGTCCAAGGTTTTTTGTGATACTTCTTCGACCACACCGGCTATATTTACATAAATTACTTGGGAACAACTGCGTAGCATGTCCACGCATCTATATTGTCGTATGTCGAACATCTATTATAGTTACTCAAGTATAAGTAAGCCAGCTCGGACCAAATTGCAAGGTTCAATTTAGCCCGCACTGGAGCATAGGACCGGTTCACCTACTGAGGAAAAAATGATTTTTAAAAAATATGTTAATGCGGAGCATAGGTATGTTCTTTAATATATTAGTTACTCGAGCTTAGTGACTATTTTACGATTCCAAATTGACCTGTTTGAGCCATTTGTGAAGTCCACAAATAACAAATACACCAGCAAAATATATACGGCAATGCTATGATAATTTACAAATGAAAGGACCCTTTATCTCTTCTTCCATCGATCGAAAACGCCAAATGTACTAAGACTTATAAACCACAAAAATTAAGAAAAATGATGAGGATCTTTTGTAAGCGGTTGTACTATTTGTTGCAAGCCGTTCAAATGATATTACCTATATTGTAAATAGCAATCCGGAAAACATGTAAGACGTTTGAAACCTACTACATAAAACGGCATAATATTTTTTAAAATATTTATCAGTTCTTGTTACTAGTTTTTTAGATTTTTAACCTACTACAACAAGCCGAAGGAGTATCAACATAACCAACATAGGTTTAAAGCAATGAAACTAAATTAACGAATTAATCCTGTGTGCTTGTCGCCCTGCCCAACAATCCACAATCCCCAAAAAATCCATAATAAAACTGTAGCTGTTTAAGGTAGGGTTCTACACCTTGTACAAATCGCAAAGAGCGAGTAGAGCGAAATGTTAGAAGACACCAAATAGCATAATTATACAAGTCACTACTTCAAGTTGATATCTGCCAACGATTTGATACGCTATTATTGGAACAGTGCAAACCTGAACCTAGCAACGTTGTGTATTTAAGGCTTAGTCAAGCTGAGAACAAAATTAATTTTGATTAACCTATTACATAATACCTGAATTAGTTTTGGCTATCGCGCAAAGTTTGATAAACGTAAACCAGTGCCGCAAGCGAGCCCGGGTTGTTTGATTACAAACGCGAGCTATTCAGCTAAATTTTAACTGCTGCCTGGTTTCTTAAGGAACCTCACAAACGAAGGATAGCAGCACTCAAAGACACATATGCCGCACAGACATATGCCAATCCCGCCGGTGGCGAACCGGTCCTCACCCTGACCCTGAAGCACCCCGGGCTCCAGCACACCACCCCGGCGCCGTAGAATCCCGCAAAAATCGGAAAAAAATTACAGTGGAAAGGGTCAAATTGGCAAAATTACGGAACGTTTTAGAAAAAACTGGTGAAAATTAGTAAACATAATTAATCGAAATTGAGCAAAATTGGAGAAAATTTATGAACTTTTAAAATTTACCGCACCCCTGTCGTCCATACGTCCCCCTTCGCCGCCGGTTAGCTTACCCTACTCCCTCCCACCTCCTTCTCCATAGACCTCGGATCTTGGGCATTTATAGTCCTAGCTAGACTTGCAATAATCGAACTGACGAACAAAATGCACCATTTGCTGCACAGCTGTTACGATACTGTCTACCTTCTGTCACCCTTGTCTGTATCTGACAGAGCAGCTTAGCTTTTCTGCAAGTCCTCATAAAGGCGTCGATTCAGCGATTTCCGTAAATCGTAGGAAATCCAATGGCGCTAAATTTTTGATTGCTGCTTCAGACGTACCTCAACGTAAGTAAGCAAATAGACTAAAAGGGGGAGTGAGGTTTAAGAATATATTTACAGGTAGACTAAATTATCTTTACACTCAGACTTATTCCCAATATACACATTATAGATGCCACGAAGCTACAGTGCCAACGATATCCGGATACCGTTGTTGCCAAAGGGCGTGTAGCACGTACCTCTGGTCAACGGCGGTTGCGTTTATCCGATGGTGCCACTCTACCGAATCCAACCAGGACCTCGCGGAGAGATTTTTGCCCCCAAGGGAACTCGCTGGCCAATGCTCGCCAACTAAACGACGACAGCCGACCCATTCCAACACAACGGGCGGCGTCTGTCCAGCGCATCGGAGCATTTCC
Organism: Trileptium ribeirensis; assembly: GCA_030248225.1. NCBI lineage: Eukaryota > Metazoa > Nematoda > Enoplea > Enoplida > Thoracostomopsidae > Trileptium > Trileptium ribeirensis. Next base: position 59,043 of record JASANE010008692.1, read on the forward strand.
ATCTCAGCATGTTGGATCTGGTAGGCTACGATAACGCCGTAAAAAAACTGGCCGAAGCGGACATTAGTCCGAGAGAGCTGCAACTCCGCAGCATAGGTCTCCACCGCCGGCTACCGCAAAAGGTGCGATACTGTCTGAAGTCCTACTGCCCCATATCATGCGGCCAATCCTATTGGCCAAATTCGGCATGATCGAATACGTAGAGGAATTGGAAGCCACCGGCACACGGCCTTTGCTCAATATCTCCTTCGGTGACTTCTGGTGAACAGGCACGACCAACATCGAATGCTGCTGCTATCGAGCGTGCAACAGCGTAACAGGTCGGCTATTGGAAGAGATCCGGGCATACCACCGGTACGCCCTTGTGCGGTGGCCACAGGTTGTCATCGTGGGTGACGAACAGGCGTTACCGCTGCTCAATATTGCAGACCAATATCGTTGGTTGGTTTTTGCCTGGCCTCATACGGAAATGGCCGACCTGGTGCAGTGGGCCAACGCTCTCATCACGCCGCAGACGGACTGTGTCATCGTGTTGGGCGGCTACAACAAGGTGCGGCGTGAGGGCAGCACGGTTTACTCACCCAGCGCGGTAATGAAGCGCGTTAAGCGACGGCTGGAAGTGCTCGAACGGCGCCCCCGGGAAAGTAAGGCCGTTTTCGTTGCCCCGACGCCACCGTACTGGACCATAAACTACACTAGTGAGGCGTGGGCTGCGGAACTGCGCGCCCGGAAACTGCACCTCACTCAAGACGCACGCTGCGGAACGTCATAATGCCCACCTGGTCAGCAGCATTATCGGCACCCGAAGCCTGGGACACGGTCGGACCTTTCAATCGGGGGGAGGATCGCCAACGATGGACTGAACCGGTGGTGGCGTCCGCTTATCATCTGGAATTGGTCGACTGGGTGGGCCATCACGTTGGTTGTACCGGACTCTTTCGCATGAGCGAACGGTCAGGAGACCACGAAGAAAACTAGAGAACAGTAAAGGTTTACTCGCGTGCAGGTACCCCAAGCAAATAGGGAAATAAGTAGTTGGCCGAGGGCAACAGAGCACCCTGTTCTCTAGCGCACTGAAAACTCCGCTCGCAGATGCAAGTAAGAAATTAAGAATAGGAGATAAAAATCGCGTGAGCGTCCGTCCGCGGATACACTAGTATGCGTAGCGAAAACTGACTGTTCTAAGAAAAAGGACGACAACCTATAAAGATTATATTATTACAGATGGACAACAGCGTTCGGCGACGCAGTGATAGTAGGAGCAGGCGGTCCGAAGACGGCCCAGGCAAACGAGTATCGACGACCGGACCGTACGCCCCGCCCGAAGCAACCATGTACCGTCTGCCCAGCATCCAAATCTATCACGTCGACCTGACGAAACCCTACGTCCCATTTCTGTCAAATGGCACCGAGTGGCCGGAGCTATCTAACATGCATGAAACTCCGACACCCTTTCATCACGACGGTATTACGGCCAAAACTGTCGAACAACAGTATCAAATAAAGGTGCTCCTCGTACTTGGCCTTATGGAAGCAGCCAAGGAGCTGATGGATATGGTCGGAACGCCCCAGCAGATCAAAGCGAGAGCTCGGGCACTTAAAGATGAATTGATCGACATCACAAGTGCCCGGCTCAAACCTATGCTAGAGCACATGCGTCCGATCCTGCTCCATAAGTTGGTCATCCCTAGCTACGAGCGAATCCTCCACCTTACCGGCAGTCGACCGCTTCTGGAAGTGACCACCGATACTTTCTGGGGCGTCGGACGCACAGCCCAACAGCTACAGCAATGCGAACAACCCAGACGCTGCAATAACGTCATGGGGCGGGTCCTCGAAGAAATGTGTGAATACCTCACCTCCGGATACGCCCGCTGGCCGCACGTCATTGTCTTGGGTGACGCGCTTAAGCTGCCATTGCTGGAAATAGCTGACGATAACAAGCGGCTGGTCTGCGCATGGCCTGGCACCACGCTGTTCTGCATGATCCAACTCGCCAGCGCCATCTTGACGCCACTAACTAAATGCGTTATCTTGCTTGGAGGCTACCAATACATCTATCGGAAGGCGCCACTGGAGCAGCTCCGTGCGACCAACCCAAATGCAGCCCTCAAAAAGATCAAACGCCACCTAGGGATGCTTTCCCGGCGAGTACCATCAGGAGCACCCATCATTGCCGCACCGCCAATACCTCGATGGGCCGCGACTAACCAGGATGCAATGTCCTGGACAGTCGAATTCAAGCGAATTGTCGCCAACCATCGGCAACAATACAATGCGTTCCACAACGTGTTCTTCCCCAACTGGCCGGTTGCTTTCAACGCCACTGACGCCTGGGAACAGATGAACGGCACACGGAATGGCAGGAACGCCCACAATTCGAGGAACCGATGGTTTCCAATTACTGTCGGCGCAATCTACGGGAGTGGGTTAGCCAACTAGAGCGCGATGCCGAACTCGGCCGTTTGACGCGGTAAGCGCGAGCGTAATAAGGGAAGCGACGCGTGAACCATCAGAAAATTAAGTACAAGCGCGCGAGTATTTAGGAGGACCTAAATAGATAATAAAGATGGCCGGAGCAAGTAGGGCGAGTAACGGCGAACCGTACCTAATATAAGTAGGGAATAACTTGTACCGAAGAGCCAATGGGATAGTGCAGAGCAAATAAAGTAGGACACAAATACAAGCAGCCAAACTAAGTATTACAGACGGTACAAACAAATGCTAGATAATCTGATGGTAAAAAGGCTTGTTATTAAAATTAGAGCGAATTAAGCAAACCCAACTACGAATTATCCAACAAAAATATCAAATTTCAAGTTATGGGAACCTCTGGGATTTGGCATCCCCGGCAGCCGGACCTTTTCCTGGGGGATACCCGAAACTAGACCGGGGACCCGTTTTAAAACCCAATACTGATATGGAGGTACGTGCTCTATACCTATATATATATATATTGTACTATAACCATCATTGTGTTGTATTTGCGGTCAAAAACGTTGTCAGATAATCACGTGCGAATATGATATAACAGAAGATCAGAAAGTAAGTGAAATTATATTAAACCCACTGCAAAATTAAAACCATAAGGGTAAACTTCCAAAATCACCGAATAATAAGGGAGAAGGGACGCGTTCTTGGTGATAACCAAGCAAGCTGATCGTCCTTCTACCTCGTTCTAGTAAACTTTTGGAGAAATTTTTCGAAATTTAGGCCCAAATAGGCTAATTTGCGAATTTCACGCTAATTTTACTTAATTGACATCAAGCGCTGTACATCACATGAAATTAATCACGCAAAATTTTCACTTTCTTTAGCATATCTCAACAAATTCAATTTTCGACATAAGTAAGGAGTCTATAAAATCCAAAAATATTTAAGAGATGTAACAGCCCGAGTTTCTATGCCAAGTTCTAAATGTCCAAAATCAGGCCAAATAGGCTTCAAACACAGCGAATAAAGGGCGATCGGATACCGGTCCAGGGATTTGTTTAAGTATTATTCATAATTATGCCAAATAAAATAAATATTGTATTGTTGTGTTATGTTGTACAAATGTGTTATTCACGCTCCACCAGTCCGACGTGCGCGGGCTGGTTTCGCACCACAATCGAATCACAATTCATTTCCAGGGTATCCGATCGATCCCAGAATTGCTATTGTATTATAAATAATAATGATTTACTATTGTGCGATTGATTTGTATTGGAATGTGGCACGGATTCGTAGTCGGATAGGCCGGGGACAAGATTTCATGTTTTATCACAATCTGACTTAACGGTATTGTTGACTAGGTGCCGTAGGGTCGATTCCGGTGCGCATCCGTAAATAATACGCATACGTATTTGTTGTTAAGTAATACAATGTATGCTGTATACGATACCGAGTGTCAGGATGGGTCAGGGCGTTGTGCGAAACTCCTGCGACAAAATGCAATTAGGACTTTTATAATGGTCTGTGGTTTGGAAGCTTATCCTCACACACCAGCGGAATATAGCAATTTATTTAGTATTGTGCGAGATATTTTGAATACATGGAAAAAAGAGATAAAATTGACCTAATGTGAAAAAAGTTTCATTTTTACAAGGGGTGTTGGAATTTTGAAATTTCGGGGTTTTTATGTATTTCAAACCAAAAGGGGCTCACTAAATTATCATTAGGGACCTATAAGGCTTCAAAATTGTTTGTTCGCATCAACTTAACCCCAATCCGTAAGTACTTATGGACCCCCAATCTGGCGTTTAAACCCCAAAATTTTAAGGTCCTAAATCGCCACAACTAAAACCAAAACTCTCCGATTTTTCGAGCCCCGTACCTTAACTAGGTCTTATACTAACCATCCCACTGAAAACCGGGGTCGCCCGCCCCAACGGATCTCCGCAGGACCCCCATAACTCAGTTGGGACTCAAATTTTACTATTTTGCACGTATAAAACGGTCTCTAACGGGCCTTGTAGGAGCTACATTAAATTTAATGTTCCTATGAGTAGGCGACCAGCCAGGGCATGGATATGATCCCGCCCTGGCCGCCTACTCCACTCTGTTCCTGAAATATAAACAAAAATTTATAAAAAATCCTGCTTATTTAGAGCGCCCGACGTGCTGACATATTTTATAGTTTTTGGAACCTCGCGCCGACCAGCGCGAGATTTAGGTTGTTTACGTGCTCTATTGGCATGTTTCGGCCACTGTACAATGCATGCAGCTGTCTACAGTTTGTTGATATTGCTAATTCTTATCAGGACCTGCGCTTAGTTGGTTACTGGTATACGCCAGAGCTTGTATATATGTGAGTTTTTATGTGGTCGCCGTTTGAAATTTTGAATCAATTTGTACAGGGTGTTGTATATGTATACGTAGCTGCGTTTCGGGTTTTTAAGTAGGGTTTTTCTTTTTGTTTTTGCTTTCGCGCCTATTGGGTTTTGTTCCTCGGGTTTACGCTTGAACCAGGCTGGCCTTCCGCCGTGCCCCACGGCGGAGAGCCTCGACTGGAGTTGGGGTTTTCTCAAACACGTAAGGGCCGCCCTTTGCGGACGTTGGAGCGTCGGAAGGATGCTCCGCGCGCCCGTAAAGGCCGGGCTCCGACAAAATTCGCAAAATTGTACCAAATCATTCAAAATTTATGTCCGCTTGCATCTCGACTGGTTCCCCGCTCCTTGGACGTTTTCTTTATGTTCGCAGGTTCGAGGAGTGATCAAATTTTCTACTCTAAGGTAATAGATCAGGTCGTAAGAGACCTCTCATTATTCAGAGGTAGTAGGCTGACTTTTCGAATTTTTAGGATTGTCGAGACAGTTGCGATCATGGTCGCGGTTTTTGGCATTTCCGAGCGATACCCCGCGGTGCTTCTGCAAATTTTGGGGTTGCGTTCATTTTCACAAAAAGGGGAAAAGAACCCAGGCGCCCCAAGTCGTGCACCTACGGTAACCGGGAGCCTTGGGAGCTTTGGCCCTTGATTGAAAGCCTCTGCTGTGCCTGGCGTCTTGTCTCGGCGGGGCAAGGGGTTCAGACTGCTTTCTACCCCTCCCTTAGAAGAATATTGTAGTTCATCTTTCAACGGGTGACAAACCGTGACTGGCTCGGACAACATTCGATTCTTTACATAGGGTTAGCCGAAAAATTTTTATAGTACGAAAGGACGTAGCTAAGGGCTACCTCTAAATAAGCTTCAGCCAAAATTTATGGGTGGCGATAGGAGTAACTCTGGGGACGTAGTCGTTTGCATCCTCAAGTGACATCAGCTGCCTCTGATCCGTTTTAGAACTAAGCTCACAGCGCTAAATTTTCTTTCGTGTGTCGTGTTCACCCGCTTTTACGAGCAGTACGCGATGCAAATGACTGCGGACCGGAACTTGATTAAATTGTGAAGCTCGCTAGCTGAGCGTGGAACGAACGAACTGAGCGAACTTCAAGTTAAACCAAGTTGGATCGTTCGCGGACCGCTCCAGTCTCTGTCGCGAATGCACAAAATTCATGGACCTTTAGCCCTGCTTTTCATCTGGAGTTTTTAGTACATAGAGGACAAAATATCGCGGTTCAGTAGGTAGCCAGCATTTTCATTGGTAAAAGAGCGCAACTGGGGAGTTCCTGGGGAATCGCCCACCTTGTCCATCTAAAATGACGGGCTCCAATCGGTCAAATATTGACTAAAGATACCGTGTGCCAGAGGGATGTAATATTTGCATTGGGGTATCTTGCAGGGTACCCACAGTTACTACCTTGATACTATACTATTGTAGATAGTGTGTCATGCACCCCAATTGGGTGATATTATGAAATGTTACAAAAAACGAGCGTTAGTAAAACAGTTTTGATCTGTCGTGTAATTTGCCAAAGCAGTTCGGAGTTTTACTTAATTTTCTGACCCCGGTAGGAATTTTAGAAATCAGCTTCAACAGAACCACCTAAGGACTTCGAACCTAATTAATTTCGACGCTGCAGTGAGCAAGACCTCCACAACACCGCGCCCTGTCGATTTAATACGCTGATGCAAGTTCTCCCGCATGCCCCTTCAAAGCCCGAGCACGCAACCCACTCCGCACTATATTCGTGGTTACTTGAACTATCAGGAATGCCCTCTATTTCGAACCCCTCGCCGTTAACCACCGTTTCGCATAGCGCGCCGCCTTGCATATCATCACTAGCACTCAAAGTCTAGGCACCCGAAGGACTGGGGCCTCTGCCTCAGCGCCCTAGCGTTATTATAAGCAACCAAATTCCGGGGACCTATCCGGAGCAGGCCACCATTAGGATTGACACGTGGTCATCGTTTAGGCTTTAAGGCAGGTCGTACATCACATCAGGATCAGAACGGAAGAACAGCGTCAAGAGGCACACCCCAGACTAGGCCACTACTAGAATCGCGACCGCGCATTATCCTAATCTTTGGGTTAGGACATGACATTCGCCCAGGACAAAACGTGGGAGCCTTTCTAGGCTATACTAGGACCAGAGAACCCCGCTTACGGGATTAGTTGGATTATGAGGAAAAGGCCAGTCAGCCTTATTAGCTGTGAGCAGGCGTAAGGGTTGACTCTCGCTCAGGGGGACCTTCCATACCATTAGACACGTGGGCGGGCCAATATAGGGGCCAGGTCGAACACCCTGGTTAACCCGCCGGCAGCCTGCTAAGCTCAGCGGTTCCCTTAGGTCATCTAGCAGATCACCGGGGGGTATAATTTATGATTAATTTAAAAATAAACGCTAAAACTTTACATTTGCCTAAAATATCCTAAAAAACATTGTGCGTAATGCTGCCAATTTCCAGTATCCACAAGGTTTTTAAAATGGGTTGTATGTAAACAGAGTATTTAAATCATTTTAGGGAACGGAACGGACGTTATATTTGAAGAAAGCTTTGAGCGGGAGTTCCGCGGTCCCCCCTCTCGACTTAGTACATGACTCATATAGGTACCTTAGTTTAGTATATCAAGACCGGCATTGTGTGTATTATACTTATTCCCCTAAAGCTAAAATGGGCCACGGTGTCAGCCCGACCAGACTTTGTTTCTTCTCTAAATCACATACAATATATATTCTACTACAAAATCTAAAGCATGCATGGTTCGGCACAGGTAACCCTGAGGTGCGAAAATAAAATACAGGCCGTGCTCCTCTGCGGAAAGCAATATACACATATATTTATCTATATGGTAGTGAACAGCTCAAAATTATGAAAACTGGCAAACATTTGAAGTTATCACACATTGAGGTCCTGAAATTCGGTGATGAAATTTTATACAATGTACCTACAGGAAACAAATAGCTTTCGCAGGTAAAATTATTGACAAAGCTATATTTAAAGTTACGAAAATACAATGAATGTATGGCAATATTCTGGTTTCAAGTTACAAAAACAAGGATTGTTATGCTGAATATGTTGTCGTTTCAGAAATTTTGTTAGCCGAGCGGCATATGGTAAACTCTTGCTTGCTCGACACTTTGGTAAATTTTCCGCATATGAAATGTTCTTGCTTACTAGTACAAAGTCTAGATGGATGGGAAAAAAGCTGGATATTACCAAGGGTTTCTGCCATTATGCTCGTTATATGCGCATAGCTTTGTTTAACAGTTGCTGCGGGTCTGGAGTGCAAAGTCTATCCATTATTAACTTACTGTACTGGGTGTTTCAGAATGAATGCATTTCTCCAGTCGGGATAGTACAGATCGGCAAACTTTGGCGTACAAGTCCACTGGAATTTCAGAAAACGCTGATTCTATTCTGTCCATCAATTCGTGAGGGTCCTTCGGCCATAAACATCTTTCAGAATACCCCAAAGAAAGAAGTCAGGCGGAGTTAAGTCTGGTGACCTAGCTGGCCACTGGATGGCACCTCTGCGGCCGATCCATCGATTCGGGAACCTTTCGTCCAGCCAAGACTTCGGTAGCGTAGTGATCTGGGGCTCCGTCATGCATGAAAACAAGGTCCTCGGTAGCGTTTTGCGGGTAGACATTCACAGATAAAAGTTCCAAATAACTAGTTTTATTGACATTTCCGTCAAAAAAGAATGGACCAACGATGCCTTGTGAACAAATTCCGGCCCAGACACAGACTCCAGGGGCGTTGACCTCTTTGTTAATCGTGACATGTGGATTGTCTTCAGACCAATAAACACAATTATGGCGATTAACATGACTTGAAAACGCCTCGTCGGTCCACAAAATGCGATCAAGGTCCAAAGCACTGCTTTCCACCATGTCCATAAATGTCTCACAAAACTGGACTCTGCGATCGAAATCATCATTAGGGAGTCCATGGATGAGACGGGTCCGAAAGGGCTTCAAGTTAAGCTCCTTGCAAAGGCGCCAAACGGAAGTATGAGGAATACCCAGCTGGAGGGAAGCCATTCGAGTTGATTTCTGGGGGCTCCTGGATACCGCAGCGCTTAATGCAGCTTTCTGGTCCCCACTTGTGGCAGACTTTGGACTACCCGGCCTCACACACACGTTCCGCTACACTGCTAGTGTCCTCGAATCGGGAAATAATATCAGCCATCGTCTTGCGAGTAGGAGGTATTGAGTCGAAATGATTTTTCAACTGGGTGAGACTTCGGCATAATTTCCGTATTTATAGTAAAGTTTTACAACACAGATTTTTTCAGGAAGAGATCGTCGTGGGGAATCCATGGTATAAATAGTATATATTTATAATAACCTGAAATACTAAAAACAGCTATAAACAACCATTGCGAAATATTACGCCAAAAGATATTGATTGACAAAGTGTGGGTAGTTACTTCTGAAACACCCTGTATTTGCGCAATCACAACTTACGAATGGACCTGTTTACCGCGTTAAAACTTCATAAGGAATAAGACTTAATTCTAGAATACAGCTATCGTGTTTGCGTAGGCAGACAGTCATTTTTCTTCTCCCCATACGTAGGAACGTGAAATTCGCTAAATTCAGCGCGTTGTTTGCTAGGTCGACACTTCGTCACCTGCGTGCCTGTATACCATAACTACAAAATGCTTTGTATTTTGAGAACACTAGGCCATCTTAGTATTGTCACGTGCCTTAAAAGCTTAGTATATACATGCCTTAATTTATCTCACTTTGGAAGCATCGTGTAATTTGGAAAGCGTTTTATATTACTATGGTTTAAGGTAATTAGGCGTAGTTGTTCACTACCTCGCACCAATAACCCCGAGTTGTTCACTGTTGCGGAGAACAACAGTATGAAGCTACTCCCAAGTTTTTCTCACACGTCCAATGTTCTCCAACCATTATATGCTGGCGTATTTGCCACATTTAACAGATATTGAGGACAGCGCGCCGTATGGTTTAATACATCCCTTCGGAAGACCAAATAGCAGCCGATGGGATTGTAGAAGAATTTATTGAGAATCTAGCTCGACAACGCGAAGCAAATACGCCGGACACGAATAAACAGAGCCGACCTAAAAAGAACAACTCTCTAATACATTTGGCTCCGTATTTGGGAAAGTATAAGTCGAAACCAAATATGGTTATCAGCGCATTTCGCAAGACAGATACCTACCCATTTCGGTTCTTTTCCATTATACCCCCAGCCTGAATTTGGTCAATTTTGAAGATACCAGATTTTGGTTCCAATCGATTCAGCTCGATGAGGCGGTTCAGAAAATATATACTCTATTTACCCATATCCTGAAATTATATTTCGGTTTTTTGTGTCGAGCATATGAAAATAGTAAACTAGGCAGACACAGGCCAGGCGCACATGCCAACAGGTAGATGGAACGGGAGTTGGTTACCCATAAAGTCAGCTCCTTTCAAAGAAAACCCAAAAAACCTAGGGGTTACACCCCTTGGTGATTATCCACCACCATCCCACTTCCCGCACCGATCTGTTTATCTGTGACAGATACCGGTGGGCATGTATGGCATGTTTACCAAGACGGGTCATAAACTAAATAGACCGACAGTTGGATCGTAGACTTAAATTACATACTCTATTGTATTAATGTGCTTCCAGTATGACTTGGACGGTGGGCAGTTGACACTAGTTAGTAGGATTACACAATACTAAAAGTATGAAGTGCTTTCACTATTAATTCGAACCAAATAATTATACACACTCCTATCGATATAGCCAGCGTGTGGTTTTCACATAACCCTGCCCGTTGGAAAGAATCAAGTGCCGATGCACTGTGCGGTTGCAAAATGTATGTGACAACATTGCAGGTGTAGAACTTTTTCAGTAATTAAGGCATTAACCATCAACAGCGGGATTCAATTTCGCAGAAAATGTGTTTCCTGCTATTTTCCTAACAGGCTAACAAGTAAAAAGCTAACAGTAAAATTTGACTTTTCCGGAAAAAACCGGTGTTTTTCGGGAAAAACTACCCCTGGAATATGGTCATGTTTGGTACCATTCGACTCGGCTTGATGAGAGAAATCTAGTGGTGTGTAGCTATTGAAATCTGCGCGGAATCTTCCACTGAAGAGTAAAATGCAACATTCTTCCGCTCATGCATTGTTAGCACAGGTTTATCACCATGTATTTCATGTTATCCTCCTGTTTTTCGTGGGGCAAACAAACAGAAAGGCGGGATAGAACGAAACGCTCCGCTACGAAACGTTTAGGTTGGGAATGCATAAACTGAAAAGCATATATAATTTTCAGTAAATCTCACCATCTAGTTGAAAATATCACTCTGTGTTCTGAACTGTCGGCTACGACCTTGTTTGTGTAAACTCAAGAGTAGTTTCTGAAATTACGACAAGCTTTATGGAAAACAATTCATTAACTTCTGATTATAAAATGTATATTAGTACACCTATCATATAGCACATATACGCATGCCAACATATCAATGGATATATAAATCCGCACACATATCCCTGCAAATGGACGCCTTTGTCACCTCTTTTTCAAGCTAATTTTACATGAGCTGAATTATATATTTTATATTCTTTATTTTGGATTATAAATTTTGCGACTTCAAAGAAATACGACAATCTGAACGCCCTGTCTTACGCTGACTTGTAGTACAGAAAAATGAGCTGAAAACACCAATTTAATTATGCCCGCTGACATAGATTTTTCTAATGAATCTCTACATTTTAACACCGATGCTCTGCTATAATAACCTGGCTCACATACAGTACTTTAATAATTACTTCTTAATCTGACCTGTTCACAGTGGAAAGATGGGCGGACCCCACTTACCAAATCCCACATGTTCGTGAGATTTTGCCCCATGTCCCTCCCCCAATTCGTCCGAAACTACCATGTTTAGTTAAATTCAAAGTTGTTTTTGTATGCAAAACGTTTTTAAACATTACAACTATTTCTAATGCTAAAACGTCATTTTATAGCTTTGTACGGCAGTAAAACTACATGAACATAATTATGGAAATATTTAGTATTTTTATACAAAATTTATTCCTCCACGTTTAAATCCCCACCCCCCCCCCAAAAAAATAAACTGAACATGCCCCCCGAAGTTTCCTCTCCCTACTTTTCGAAGTACTGTAAACAGGCCAGTTAAATGTCGCTTGAGAGTTTTTAACTTCACGAAATTGCTCTATCTCGTCATTTCATGAACCTATATAAGATTCCCAAAAAAGAATGAAAGCCTTTGAGCAAACTACAAAAACAGTACATGATTGCGGTTTAAATATGTATATATAGTTAAAACTTCTACTTTCCAATAATTGGTCTTCGAAGATGTTAAGCATGACATCAAAGGTTTTTATGTGAAAGTCACGGTACGTAAGAACATTATGCTCAGGGTGTCCACGGGTCCGGCACCTTAGAATTCAAGGAGATTCAAAGAGAATTAAAGAGCATTGTGGAAAAATTTAAGGAGATATTTCTACAGCATATCATCAACCTTTTCCCTTGACTCATGAACAGCTCGGAATTTTGCCTTCAACTCCTTAAGCTCGCTTGAAATCCGTTATTTTTCAACGTTTCGCTCTCGTGGAGCGTCTGAGTTTCGTTTTTCTTTGATTCAAACACATGATTATACGTATTCCTCGCTTTGCGGTATAGAGCAATCATTTCAGACATGAGCCGCGAGACTGACGACATTAAGCACTATTACTTTGGAGCTGTCATACAAATTCAAGGAGCTTAAAAGATCCGTAACCGAATTCAAGGAGATCCAAGGAGGTTTTCCTGATTTAAGGAGCGCGGACACCCAGTAAGCTTGCTAAAGGCGATATATTTTGCGTTATCTACATATTTTGGTCCTTCTAAGCAACGAAAACTTCCCTAAAGACTTCGCCCCATTATGCTTGACTTCAAGAATTCATTGTCGAATTTAAAATTTACAATTTTTTCAACTCCTGATATGTAATATAAATTAAATCTCATTTTTCCGACGAAGTCGTTGTTACACCATTCCCCAAAAAGCAGGAAGACTTTGGTTGAGTGATGACGCTTGTGACGATACTACTATAAGTGCGTTTACACTTCACACTTTTTGCTCACATCTTGAACTCAAAATTTTATCAAAATTTGACTGCAATTTTTAATGCAAAAACATGGTAAATTATCATGTTTCAAAATTTTAGGAATTTTTTTTCAAATTCTCCTCATTAACGCTACATTGGCTAAAGTAGTATAACAGTAGAAATGTTTGAACAGAGTTCACACGTTCAAATTCACCAAAAAATTCAAAAATGCCTTCAAATTTTGAGCAAAATTTGACGTGTAAACACACCTTAACACTATTGACTGAGACTAGTAGTTTGTATCGAACCCTGCCACTCATAAAAATGCGTTATGTCTGTGTTACAGCCCATTATTTCAGTGCTACATCGTGCTTTTATGGGTTTCATAATTGGACCTCAACATTTACTCCACAAACCCCGAGAATCTGTACCTGAGCCGACGAACCTTGAACATAATATATTACAAACTGTATTAGTTTTCTCACATTAGAACTAATCCAGCAGTCGTGGCGAATAATAAATAAACATCTTCTATCATAAAAAGAATATTCGTTTTCGAAACATCTATCAACAAAGCAACTTGGCCACAACATAATATTGCGACTGAATTTCAGTGTTCATACATTTCCATCCCTACACAAATTGTGCTAAATGCTGGACTGCAGAGAAGCTGTGCCAAGATGGGTTTAATATTTTTTCGCAATCTCTTAGCATAATAATTCAAAGTTGAATTACAAAAACACAACAAACTCAACAACAGCTTTTTGGAGTTAATGATTCAGTCGCCTAGATATAAATAAAATAATTGCGGTTAATCGTTAAGTGCAACGTCTTTGAACAGATGCGACATCGATTCACGGTTGTACGTTCGGCGAATCGCTTCAGCGAACATTAGCGAAACATCCACAGTTTTGATTTTATGGCATCGCATTTTCTGCAGATCATGTGGAACGGTGTTTGTAACAACGATCTAAATAAACAAATACTCCGAAAATATTAAACAGTTAAATTAAATACTGATCTATCCCACTCCTCCCAGAACCAAAAGTTAAGAACGTTATCCTACGCATTGTGAAATTGTATCTACGGTACGCGTACGCCGCAGCATAAAGAAATCCGACTAAAGTACAAACTACATACTAACTGAATATTGTAATTATAGTCAGTCAGTTTACGGGGTACAGATAGTCTAGATTATGGTTAATCAGGGCACAAACAAAAAATTCTTCAGTCTCCCCAATTTTTTTCATAGTTTGGCCTAGATTTTGTTTAAAAATTTGTATAATTATTTTGCTCATAATAAATTTCTAAATTTTTTTCACGCATCTTTGGAGGCTGGAGGATGGTGCAAAATATGGCTTAGAAAAGAGGAGCACGAATTCTACGGTGGTAACGGCGCACCGTCTTATTTGCACCTATGGTATACTGGCATCAATTATCGAGCTCGCAATTTTTGAAAGCTATGTGACATATAGTATTTTTGACTCTAAAAGCATTTCGTTATGCCAACAAGTCTCTGTCAAGTGTATTTTAGTATCCCACATTGCTCGGTGTAGCTGAATCATTCTCAAAATAGCCGGAATGTCACAGACACGGAAAATGGCCAAGCCACATTGGGAGGCCGCCAGGACTGTCGAACTCCCGCATGAATTCGGCGCCCCACCCTCTCCCAGGTAAATTTTGTCTTCCCCCAAGTCATGCCACGAACTAAATTGTGGCTTTCCCCAGGTATTTAAGATGAGAAAAAATTATCGTCCTAACAAAAACCGGTTATAACAAAACTCAATACTACCCATTTCTAATATTTATGATAAAATCCGAAGTGAAATAAAAAGCATTTTCAGTACTTAAATATAAAATATGTAACAAAAACAACGATATTCATGTTATAAATTCATGAAAAGCACAAAACAATGCAAATTGGCCCGGGGGTACGGATTTCCTCTCAGGTAGCCTGGAAAAATTCCCCATGTATTTTCACCTTCACAGGTTTGAGCGCCCCACAGGCAAAATTTTCGTGCTGTGGGGAGGCCAGAGAGAATACAAAAAAGGCTGTCGTTTTAATATTCCAATCGCAATGATGTCATAATTAAATGGATACACTACAGTACCCATCACGATTAACCGCTGCTCTGTCGTTGTTCGTTCGCAATTGGCTCGTGAGAAAATAAAATTTTAGCCTGAAATTTTATATTTTAGATTTTAGTCTTTGCTCGCTCGTAAAACGACACTGTGGCGAATATGTAGTTTATACATAAATAAAGTGACCAAATGAAGTCTGTAGCAGAATAAAAAACAGAAAAATCGGTCGCACACCCAACAGCTAACTTTGACAACGGGTAAAAACGAAATTTAAGAATAGATTAAACTCCGTAATAAACACATTCGATGTACCTACCAACATTTAACACAAATAATAGTTTAAATTAGATTCACTGCCAAAAATTTGTCATTCTGCCATATGAAGCGTAATGTTTTGCAAAACAAATTCATGTTGAGAAGTCATTTAGATCGGCGCCTTAGCTTACCGTAACAATCAAAAATTAGAAATGTTAGCTTTGCTAAAGAATCTGTGTTCACGCTTCACAAAAATAAATTTTCGACAAAATAGAAAAATACATGAAGATCCTTAATCCTCAATTTTGAGAGTCTTAGGCATGATAACGTGTCCTGTTTAAAATCGAAATATATTTTTAATAAATGTTAGGTTTCAATAGCGATTTCGTAATTATTGTTGATGCAATCGAAGCAATGAGGGCAGTATAGCCAGGAACGGCTCCCCAGGTTACTGAGTTAAAACTTGACCCACCGGGTAAATTTACAAAACACCCACCCCTTATTCTCGGCTCTCCACTCGCTGAAAATTTTGTCAGAGGGCGTGCACCAGGGCCCACCTGGTTCCGAACCGAGGGGCGCCCGATTTTGCCAGAGGGCATTTTGCCATGAGAAAAACAGTTAAAATCGTGTTACAAACACTATCAAAACGCTTTTGATGGGGAGAAAAAGCTGTTTGAAAGCAAAATTTTAACAAAATCTGGGAAATTTTTGGCCTCAGGAAGGATATTTAGTACAAATTTTGTATACTCTGGACCGATTGGAAACACAAAAATTTCCAAGAGGCGTTGAACCGGAGGAGCCCAAAATTTTGCCAGGGGGCACCTGTTCTGAGCCAGGGGGAACCGAAAAATTCCAGGGTCCCCCACCCTTAATCTGGAAAGCCCATAGTTATACCATACTCCTGCTAGACCATTTCACACATTACACCATGAGTAGTTAGAGCAAAACTCATGTCGCAGTATGGCAAAAGTGTCAAATTTACACATATAATCTTTCTCACTTACCTCATCAATCGGTGAATTATCGAGCAAATGCGGGGCGTCGGCGCTGAGCAGTCCGTGTGTTGCGATAACAAAAATTTTGTACGCGCCACGTTCTTTGAGAACCAAAGACGCAGCGACAAACGATTCAACATCGTCTATTATGTCGTCCTAAAAATCGGAAAATAAACAAAATGGAAGAGTACATAGTCGCAATGACAATCTGTATTTATCGCTATACAAGATATATTATTAACGCTGGGCTTATCCTAGGTAATACCTGAATTTATTCTGTTAAAAGAAGTTTGAAGCTGTAGTTTTTCCGGAACGCAAAGAAAAATATACCCAAATGCTACGATATATGTACCTTCTTCCTCCACAGGTACAGAGAGCAAGTTCGTTAGTAATGTCGGTTGATTTCTTCTCTGTCCTTTCGTTGGGAGGAAGTTTCAGCCTCGTTACGACGAGGCCAAATTTGAAAAAAAGACAATAAATTGATTTATTTAGGCAAGACACCACTAGCATGCAGCTTGTGTTTGAACGTCGACACTGAAGTAGCAGCGACTACTTGATCGGGTAAAGCATTCCAAAAACTGATGGAACGGTGGGTAAAATTGAAACGCCGAATATCGAGACGTGGGCAATCCAACGGGAATACTTTAAAAGCATGACCCCTGGTTCGACCAGATGCATGTGAGAACATACGAGTAGAGTCAATGTTTATCAGGCCGTGCGTCAGCTTGTAAAGTAGTACAAGATCACTGCGTAGCCGTCTAGTCTCAAGCGTTTGGATACCAAGATATTCAAGCCGTCTCTCATAAGACCAATTAGAGATGCGGGGTATTAGTTTCGTTGCGCGGCGCTGCACCTTTTCAATCGTTTGGATGTCTCTTTGAAAATGCGGACACCACACGTTCACGGCATATTCAACGTGGGGTCGGATAAGACTACGATAGATATGGAGCCACGACTTTTTGTTCCAATGAACAATTGTTCTTCGGACCAAGTTGATAACTCTGTGGGCTTTCTCGGCGACATTCGCACAATGCTGAGACATTTTCAAATTGTTTGTGATGGTAACTCCCAAATCCTTTTCTTTTTCGATAACTGCCAAATTCACATCATTGATAGAATATACTGGACGAGGATTACCATCACCACAATGCATGACAGCACACTTGTCCATATTTGGAAAAAGTAAGAACTTGTCACAAAAATCAGTAAAAGAATCCAGATCATGTTGAAGGTCGAAATGATCAAACTGTGGTGAAATGCGTGACACTCTACGGCATATTCGCATGTCATCTGCGAATTTAAACACAGCTGAACTCAAATGATCGTCAATACTATCGATGAAGATGATGAAGAAGATTGGGCCAAGGACCGTACCTTGTGGCACGCCACTTAATACCTTACGTGATGATGAGAATTTACCGTTTATACGAACATGTTGCTGCCGATCAAGAAGAAAGCTCTTACACCAATCCAGCAACTGACCACTCACACCGTACAAACTCAATTTATGGATCATGGCCACATGATTGATTTTGTCGAATGCTTTTTTAAAATCGATATATACTACATCAAACCAATCTCCTTGGTCAAGAATGCGCGTGGCAAAGTTCAAAAACTCAATAAGCTGCGATGTTGTAGAACGACCTCGGACGAATCCGTGTTGCGATGAATAAAGAAGATTGTTCACTTCGATATGTTTAACAAGAGCATTTCGCACTATAGTTTCCAATACTTTAGAGATAGAAGAAGATAGGCTCACCGGACGAAAATTACCACACTGCGACCGGTCGCCCTTTTTATGAATAGGGACAACTGTAGCTACTCGCCAGTCGAATGGTAAATGCGCTGACAAGAGTGATATGCAGTAGGCAAGTTTATGCGCCCCTTAGAAACTATACAAAAGTGTGATAGATACCATATTGAATGAGATATCCCATAAAATTATCAAAATCAGAATTGAAAACCTCGATGTTTTCATAGCAATTAAGAAAACAGACAGCTTAGGCTGCTGTTAACTAAAATAGTTGTTCAGTAAAGTGACTAAATCACCAAGAAAATATAGGAGTACCACATAAAACTAAAGAGTAACCTAAACCAAACGATCAAAGAAGCGCATTTAGCTTGTCATTAAAACCCTTGTATTAATGACCGGGAAATCATTGCCGTTTATGTTGCAGCCAAAAATCACATAGATGATAAATGCAAAAAATCAACGAACTATAAATTTTCTTAAATTCAACATTAACATTCTGAACATGTTTACATTATCTTACTAAAGTTCAAAATGCAACAGAACATTACGCAACATCTACTTTACACGAAATTTATTTCATTACCCTTAAAAGTTAATAGATTTTATCTAAAAATTTTTAATCAAGAATTACCACTGAGCTAATAATTAATTGTTCAATACTAGCCCGGTAATAAAGTCGAAACGGGCTATAATAATCGGTATATTATACTCGCTTACCTACATTAGCAGCGAATTAAAACGGTTTATTTTATCACAATATATGACTCAATATAAAAAAACTCACGACCATAATCGCAATTCGACCTCCAACATCGCCGACTATTGTCAACGGTGGCTTTTCCTTCGCGACAAGGACTAAAACAAGTTGAATTTGTAAAACAAAAGCAACAGAATTTACAAACATGAAGATAAAGAAATAAAAAACAAGTCTGCTTGCTTGGTGTTGGCTGCAAACTGTTCGGCTCATCTTTAGCAATTATCTTATACACAGTGAGACATATTCCACAAAAAATTAAAGGCATAACTAAAAAGATTTCCGAACCCGAAATGGAAATTATGTCAAGACGAAAATGCCAAAGTCAACAATTACTATGAAAATACTATGGGTCATTTCACGAAACCATGTCATTTTAGTCGGGGGGGGGTGGCTATATCGGTACTTTTTGGCCCATACCACCAGTGTTTTCGAAGGAAATTTAATGTCGCTGTGAGGTGTAGTAATAGCGTGTCCGACGGTCATAATGACGTATGGTGGACCTCTGTATCCCAAATATAGCAGGAGCCAGAGGCCCTCAACCCGGGTTGGCCAAATGAAGCCAAAAACACATGTCCGAATATAAACGTTCGGCGTATCGCTAGCACGTGATACATATGTGTGTTTTTCATTTCACTGTGATCCATTGGTATTTGCTAATTTTTCCGGAAAAACTTGGGAGTAAGCATCGACACTGAAGCTGACGTCCAGCTTCCGAAATTTTTTTTCGTGACATGTAGCCCCCCCGACCAAGGTCAAATCTGGCAGCTTTCAGACGCTGGTAAATAACGTCAAAGTGTACTAGCGCCAAAAATACTATATAACGGTAATCGTAATCAGTACAGGTGTTATTGAAAAAAAAATATCAGCGTCTGTCCATGTGTTATTTCATTATGAGGTCGAAGGTCATGAAATGCCAAAAATGGGGTATGCAAAATGTAGCCCCCCGACCTGACCAAACTTAAATTTAAAAAAGCCAAATTTAGCATGCAGTCTTACAATAGGCCGGATATAAACATAGTAAAGCCCCACTAGAATCGACCCATCTATTAAAAATTTTTAATGAAAATGTAGTACCCCCGACCTGGCGTGTAGCCCCCCTCCCGACCGCATGTATAATAAAAGTAATCGAAGGTCGCAAGAATGATATTAGTATATAAGTTCATCATCATTGCACTTGATATGGGGCCGTGCTGTTAACTGGGCAGCTAGGGAACCCTTCTGCCTGCCTGCACATCTATTACACGCATTGTCCTTGGTATGTAATGTCGTAAACTTCATGTATGTCCGGTGTATTTACCTTGCTGCAATCGTAGCAGGGTAAATACGCCAGGGACGCATGGAAATGGTATTATTTCAGCACTTAGTATTAGTCTTGCTTTAATGGCTACGGCGTAATTAACAGTTTATTAATTTATCGTTGATTTCAATATGAGTGACACTGATGACGGTGGCTATTGTATCGATGACTATGGTGGTGGTGACGATACTTCACACACAGATGCTGATGTTAACGACCGTGATGATAACAGCCCGGGCCCATCCCAGCGGCCCCGACGGCGGCGATTGCGCTTCCTTGGTCGAGAAGAGCGGAATGCAAGAAATCGGAAACACTGGCGGTGAGTTCAAACTATTTCTACTCAATTCAGTTTTTTCGTGCTCTATAGAATGCAATGTACTGTACTTGTTTGCAATTACTTCCACTTAGTTTTTGTAACAAATAGTCAAAATGACATCTTATTTTAGCGACACGTTGTCACCGGCGTCGAAGGCAGTATGGTATGAACGAGAACGAGACAAAAGACGTCAGGCGACTGGCGCGCGGAAGCGAAAGCCGATCAGCGAGTTGGCGAAGGAAAAGCAGCAGCAACGTAGAGCGCGAAATCAAAGGAAGTCTGAGAATTATCGACGACGAAAAAAAGAAGCAGCCGCAGCTACCCGCGGTGATGATCCTAGTCGTACAAGTGGCGACGGAACTCCCGTCACAGCTGTCTCCAGCAACGATGACACTCCGGTCAATGCCGTTACTCCGATGGCCGTCACTCCAGCAGGCAACCTTGTGGTCGATATCCCTGCAGTTGGTTGCCAGACGTCGTGTCCTCTTCGTTCCGATCACGGTTCTTCACTGCACCCGTCTGATTCTTGTTCCGTAGCCCCCGCGGGGGTTACACCCTGCTCAGATACTACTAATGTGTCATCGAAGCGGTCACTGGCAGCAAATTTGCGTTGGCGTCAGGCTACTTCAGGTGTGGTAGCGCAGTTGCAGCAGAAAATTAGAACTTTGACAAGTCGGCTGCGAGCAGCGCAACAGCAGGCACGTCGCGCTGGCAAGAGCGGTGCAGGTGTGGTTTTGAGCGAGGCTGCCGTCGAGGATCACAGCGAGAGTCGTACCACGTTCGTTCCACCATGCGCGGACGAAACGCCCACCAAGCGAGCTAAGACGTTCGCCGATCGTGCTAAGCAGTCCACGCCTCGTGGTATCGAGCGTCATGTCGCCGCCCTGTACTCGATTTCGGACAGCGTTAGCGAGAGCGTGGCATCCGCTGGCCACAGCAAGGCCCTGTTGATCGCTACTAACCAGGGAATGAAGGATCGTCGTTTGAGGAAGTCAGTAGCCGAAACGATTGGTGTTTCGTCGCGTACCGTTGCTAAGTACGCTACCCAGGATCACGCCGAACCCGTCAAGCATCATGCTCGAACGCTTAGCGTAGAAACTAAGCAGGCGGTGAACAACTTTTTCTTGAGGGAGGACGTTTCTGTCATGACATCGAGTACGAAGGCTGTGCGCACTTACAAGGGTGACAAACAGCAGCTGCGATTCTTATCGGACTCAATGCTGAACCTTCATCTGAAGTTCCAGAGTGAAAATCCAAGGGAAATCATCGGTTATACTAAATTTACGCAGCTGCGACCGTGGTACGTTGTCCGGCCAGAAGCAGCTGATCGGGCCATATGCCTTTGCGTGTATCATGAAAACGGGGAGTTGAAGTTCGATGCTTTGAAAAAGGAGCAAGCAATTCCGTTCCAGGACATTGGGTCCGCGTCTCTGTCCCTGCTGTGCGACAAGCCGACGCAGGATTGCTACGTGCGCAAGTGTAATGGTTGCTCTCCGCCGAATCTTCCCAACTGTTTCCATGAGGAATTTGACTTTGACTTTCAACAAAAACTGTCATGGAAGGTTTGGCAAAAGGTAAAAACTGACGTCGGTGGAGGTAGGTTGGAGCCTACGAAGGTAACTGGATAGGTTGAGAGCTGCCTTGTGGCATTGGGGAAGGATCTTCACGAGCATCTCATCGCGCACCAGTACGTAACGGAGCGGCAGTTCAGTGCTATTCGCCATTTGCGTCTTCTGTCATCTCCTCGTACGCTGCTCATACAGTTGGATTTCGCGGAGAACTATACGTGTGAGCTCAATCGCGCACCCCAGGGGCAGCATTGGAACCAGGGCACCGTCACACTACATCCTTTCATGTTATGGTACTATGGCGACAACGGTGTTGTTAAGCACGGCGTCGTTGTTGTGACCGACGTATCGAAACACGATACAGCCGCAGTCCGCGCGTTCCAGAAGCATCTCTTCCGTTACGTCCTTGCAGAGCAGATTGCCTTTCCACCGCAGATTGATGCAGTCGTATATATTTCGGATGGAGCTGCGAGCCAATATAAAAACGTCAAGAGCTTCACAAACTTGTGTTATCACGAGCAGGATTTCGGCTTTCCGGCTACCTGGCATTTCTTCGCAACCAGTCACGGGAATGGAGCCTGTGATGGACTCGGTGCAGCTGCCAAAACCAAAGCTAAACAGTTAGTTAACTACGGGAAAGATATTGTTGACGCTCAGACGTTTTTTGATGTCGTGGGAAGCTCTAACATGAAACTACTTTGCTGTACATCGCAGGATGTTCAGCGTGCCCGGCAAGAAGTCCGATCTCGTGCTGAAAATGCTCGAACCATTCCGGGCACTCATGGATTACACTGTTTTAAGCCAGAGTCTTTGTCAGTGATTCGCTACTGGCCTGTTTCTTGTGGGTGCGATACTTGCGCCCGCGGTGGAACATGTGTTGAACAGCAGCGTGATGCGTTCCGTGCTGACTTCGCTGGAGCTAAAGCAGACACAACTTCGAAAGCGTGCACATCGAAAGCAGCCACAACTTCGAAAGCGTGCACATCGAAAGCAGCGCCAACAACCGTTAGCAACTGTGTCATTGCAGTTTATGACGACGAGTGGTACGTCGCGCAGATTATGAGTGAACCGTTTCGCTTTGAAGACGCCGAGGATGACTACGTCAAAGTACAGTTTTTCACATGGACGAAAGCTCCGTTCGTCAAACTACCTGATGTGCCTGAACATGAGCAAGCCGACGTGCCTTTGTCAGATGTTCTCATGAACGTTGAGGTTACCAGAGCGGTCGGGTCTTCGTCTTTTCGCATCAGCAGCGAAGACTATGGTGTTGCTAAAGGACTCTTTCAGAAGAGGTGCCTTTAGCTAGCAGCAGTAACTATTGAAAATGGGGGGTTGGGCGGGGGAGGAGGATGGGAGGGTTCTATGACTGATTGTGGTTCTATACGTCTGATATTCCTGGTGCTGCCTGCTACATAACAAATTGGAATTGCACGTTGGCATACGAAACTGCTGGAGCTTGAATTTGGCGACCATCGCATAGCAGCGGCGACACGATGGATGTGGATGCGTTTGAAAGCAAACAATCACTTAAATGTAAGCTAGTCATAGATCAATTGTATTTGTTTTACACCAGCTTACATCTAGAATGTATAGAAGTAGCTAAAGTTTGGCGCGTTGCATGTTGTAGGAAGCTGTAGCCCCCCGACCTTAGATGTAGCCCCCCCCCGACCTGAGGCGTAGCCCCCCCCCCCCCCCGACTCAACACCTACCGGCGTGCCAATTTTTACAAGGCCTAAGGATCTGCCTCAAATTTTTTCTCGGACGTCCCCCGCTCATGGTTGGTTTGTGAGCATAAAATGGTATCTGTAGGTGCTGTCTCCGTTGCGCTAGAAAAACTTCTGCGACAGGCTTGTTCTAAATTGGTCGATTTTTAACCCCAAGAATGCCCTAGCAGCATCAATTTTAGGTCGCAAGTGCTCCAAATGGCTTGACGCGGACCATTTTGGTCCGACTTGCATAAAAACAGACCCTAGTTCGCGTGTCACTCCGTCAACCTACAGAATAATGACTTATTTCGGATTAAAATTTGACCCCCCAGGGGGGCCTTTCCCACCCCTGTA
>JASANE010008693.1:0-10066 GCA_030248225.1 Trileptium ribeirensis
ACAAAGGTACATTACGCGTTTCGAAATATGTTTTAATGCAAATTGCCACACAAAATTTTTCAAAAATCTAACTTTTATATTAGCCACAAAACATATGCCGACTGTCAGTACGTCTTGGCGTGTTTTATGTAGTATGACCCAGCATCTGTAACTTTATAGAGTTTAAAATACCTTTAAGATTGTAATTTTTTATTTTATTATTAGATTTACGCCATGAAGAGCTGCTATATATGCCTCATAAACAGATAATTATGTTGCACAGTAAAACCTGGGAAACACAGTTTTTGACTTTTCAGATACTATGTATTATAATGATTAAAAATAGCATAAGCAAATTTCACCTTCTGTTTAGTATTTTAGTTTAAAACTTTTTTATAAATTTTGGGCACAAAACAAAAAAAAATTGAATTTATTTTTTGCACGAACAAACTTAAGATAACCATAGGAACTACCCTGTTTAGATATTTTTTATAAAAATTGTTAAGAAACGTTTTTAGTTCAGTTGAAATTCGGCGCAAAACAGTGCGGAAGCACCTACTCTGCGATTGAAATCAAGCCACTTTGCGTGTGTAAAAATCAAAAGAAAATTAAAAATATTTGAGAGCGGCAATTTATTCGAATTTCAATTAAGCCATTTATGATCGCTAACTAAGTAACGCAGTCAGTGTAACTAGGCATATAACCGGTTTGTTTGTGACGTCACTTTTGCAATAAATTTGTTCGCTAATACTGAACAATCTAAATGCAAAGGCATTTTAGAGAACCGAATTTCTGCAAATTTAAAATTAACTAAATTCCACCCGAGTACAAGGCACAACTTCTGGCACTTGGATTTGATTTTGCTAATTTTTGGTTAGCGAAAGATTGAACTAAGTTCAGCATCTTTCGTAACAATGGTTTGCGATATTTGGTTGTTAAAACAGGATTGTTGGTGTAGGATAAACAGAAGTGAAGGATAAAGCACCTTTAGTTTACTAACGCAAAATAAATCTCATAGGTAATGCTACCTTAACAAATAACTTGTATTAGTATTAAAAGATCTCTAAAAAATGAGCCGCTTTGTTATACATTAGAAACTTGCTTGGCTTATGACGGGCATGACTTTTATGCCTGCACGGAGCATCCTTCCGACTCTCCAACGCTCACAAAGGCGGGCCTTGCGTGATCGAAGGAAAATCAAAAAACCAGGTAAGGCTCTTCACTATTGCTGCGCGGGAAGTGTCCCACCTGGGGCGATCTTAAACAACGAGAAAAATTCAAAGCCTAAATCATAAGCGAGACAAACAGTCAGTGTTGGCGACAACCGCCCAAAGAAAACAAGCAAATTTGTACAGGCGAAAATTCGACGGGCTCCGATTGCTATATCGGGCCCTTTGCTTTTATAGTCTCCCACGATCCCTCGTCAAAAATTACCTTGCTATGCCCTAGCCCGGCAAAACTTCAAAAGCTAATAACTGTTTGTGCCATCCGCCCTCGAACAATACTGTATATACACAAAATGCTTTAAACATTTAATCAACAAGCATTGGATACTACCTCGTGCAGACCGTCATCATCAATCATCCTGTGTTCTTTACACGTCAAACAAATGGCGGCAATATAAACATCGACAACTACAATCAATTTACAATGTTTGAGTCGAGAGCATATGTATAATGTAAACCTCGCGCTAGTCGGCACGAGGCCACATTTTACAGAAAATATATCCGCGCTCAGGGCGCTTGATTTAAAAGATGTTGACATGTTTTTATTATTGTTGGATAACGGAACACAGCAGGTGGCCGGAGGCTGGATCAGGTCCATGCCCTGGCCGGTCGCCTACTGAGGAAATTTATAATCGTAATGTAAATCTTATGTGTGGCCCTTTAGATGCCGTTTTGGGTTCCGAAATTGGGAATTTTTGTGTCCCAAGAGTGTACTAAGTGAGCGGACGCGATGGGGTAGGCGGCTCTCGGCTTTTAGCAAAACAGGTAGTTTATTAAGACCCAATGGAAGTGTAGTGCCCTGAAAGTTGCAGAGTTTTGGTTAATTAAGTTGTGATTTAAGGCTTTGAAGATCGGGTGGTTAAACGCCCTGTTGGGGGTTCTTAAGTACTTATGGATGAGGGATGGGTTGACTCGAAGGAGTAATTTGGAACCCAAAGAGACCCCTAATGAAAAGCCCTTAAGCCCGGTTAGCCCTACGGGTAGATTTGAAGCGCCCTCGTTAAAATGATGTCCCTCTTAGAGTATAATTTGATTCGCCGTAGGTTTAAATTCCTTTAAATATAACAAACTAGTTAGCCGACAGACATTTTCCACTTACAAAGCAAGGCAGGACAGGCCCTGTTGAGAATTGGATTGCTACCAGAAGGGTCCCGACATAAATTTAAATGGATTCCGTCCCAGGCCCCGACCCGTCCTGACACACTCTATACATTAAACAATATCGCACGACAAAACGTCAATATCATACACAAAATACCACGATTTGATCCTTTCGGGGTCGGCCGGATACATAGCAGTTGAGTTCCGGAAAGTTCCATTGTGGCGCAAGAATCACCCCGTTCCCCTCAGGCTTGTGGAGCGTGTTTGTCTATACACAATATAGTGAAGAGGCAGTTTTATTTCACAACAATAATGAAAATGCACAAATTAATACCCGGATAACGCTACAGTGGTGTCCGACTGTCCTTTCGGGTTAACGTTTGCCCCTCTTTTACATCATTGTCGAATAGTCTTGAAATCCCAATAAAACCGTGGGCTGTTACATGTAACAAAGTAACATTCCAAATACAAATCTATTAAATAGATCCATACATGCTTATATAAGGTAAGTGGTTACCCCCTGGGCTGTTGGAGCGCTCCAACGCTGACGCGCCACACCTTTCGACCAGCTGAACCTCATCAGAGGCCGAAGGACTCCTGCTCTCCCAACTCCTTCCCGCGCCGCTTACCGGATGAACCACCAAAAGAAGTATACCCAAACTAAAAAAACAAAAGAAAAAGGAAAAAGCGGATTTTAATAGAATATTGAAGGTGAGAGAAACAAATTTGGGAAGTTAGAGAGAAATATTAATAAAGTTAAAAAGTAAGGTTATAAGAATACCATTTAAGTAGTAATATTATTAAGTTTGATGTATAATACCAGCTTAATATACACAGTTAATTTGCACTATGGTATGTGTATAATTTTGTAAAGAATAACCTAGCTAGTAGCTATAGGATATGTACATTTCTTGTGTTAGGGATTACCAGGCTACGTGGGGTCCGGTCCAAACCCGCCCAAAAACCTCAAAAATTCCTAAAACCCCCGGGTTGGGCACCAAATCCTTTATTATATCCCTCTCCCTTCTGCGTCCATGGGTTTGCTTTTCTTTTGTTTTCGTGCTTTTCTTTAGTTTTAGCGCTAATTTGCATAATTAGCACTTGTTTTTCAGTTTAGATACCTTAATGTTAGCTCAAGTTTCTAATTTTAGTTTCAGTAGTATTCGAGTCGAGCTCGAGATAAGTCGCCTATGCGTAACTTCCGCAGTTCAGCTAAAAATATCGAGACTTATTCGGCACGACATAATATTGTTTTTT
The DNA here is from genome assembly GCA_030248225.1 of Trileptium ribeirensis. NCBI lineage: Eukaryota > Metazoa > Nematoda > Enoplea > Enoplida > Thoracostomopsidae > Trileptium > Trileptium ribeirensis. Next base: position 3,564 of record JASANE010008693.1, read on the forward strand.
GTGTTACTTATACGAATTCTTTATTATTTATACTTCTGTATTTTATCTCTAGTAGTTACATGGCTAATCTTTGTTTGGAATTAGAATAGTTATATGCGGTTTCGAAGCTTTTGAAGGTTAAAACAACATTAGTAGCTTCTATGTTCGACGAACTGTTTTATTTTATGGTTTTCTACTTATTTCACGGTTATTGTAAGTGACCATCTGGCATAGTTTCCTGATGCAGTGGAATAACAACGATCTAAGTGAATTCTGCACGCTGTCTTGCAAAAATTAACGCTGAGTCACAACTATGCTACATAGATGGGTACTTACCAAGTTAATAATTTATTTTATTGTTATTAATATCGCGCCAAGGACGATAGTACATAAACGGAGTACTAAGGCGAGAGTGGAGGCCGGCCCCGGTTTTTTAGTTGTGGAAAAAGCGCCTGCCCAGACACCCTCTTAGTAAGCCCAGGATGTTCCGGCATGGATAGTAACGTGAAAACAAATAACAATAACAAATATTAATAACAGGTACCATGAACACAAAAACAAATAACAATAACAAATATTAATAACAGGTACCATGAACACGGCAGTACACGTAAAAGTATTATGGTGAGCAATAAAATATAATAAAATGACAAAAATTATGACGAAACAAAAATAAGTGAAAATCAATAGAATTTTTGAGATTTTATATAATTTTTTTATTGTTTTTGGATTTTTTATTTTGTAAATAAAAAAGAATATGGAATTTTTCAAAGGTACTATATAGCATGTGAATATTGCAAGTCATATAATGAACAAGGTATCAAAATATACGCAATAAATGTTTATTACTATGCACATATAATATAAGGCAATACTGGAGGAACCCGATTTATCAGTACGCACGATGTTAATTATCAGTATAAAGTACGCACTACTTAATTGTCATGACGTGACGAAACCAAAAATTGTGACGAATAACAGAGTTCCCGATATTCAGGGCTCAACAGCATAGATTTCGCATAGTGTTAATCACCATAAACGTTTGAAGTCGAAATTCGCGACGTATCTGCGGATAAACATAACGAACCAAACAGTTTCAAACGTTCGCGACTACAAAGTCGAATTAACTTTAATGCCAGATTTAATGAGGATATACTAATACTTTTTAAAGTTATTTCTATTACTGTTTCGGATGCGCTAAAAGGCGAAAAATAGCAATATCGTTATATGTTATAATTTCGACGTGGTTTTGGCAAATAGAGCGGCCAATCACGTTCTAGTGGGAACGACGACGGGTGCCCTGGATTATCATTAGATTCGTCATACCATCGCGTAATTGAACGAAGTTCACGTAGAAACGCATCCGAAAATTGTCGTCGCGTTTTCTGCGAAACTCGCTCGACCAGATGTTGGAATTAGCCCTGTTGCTCGGATACCAATCGTCCCTGACTACATCGATCACGTAAATGACTTTCTATGTCGTCAATTTCATCGCGTAAGCACTGATAATCTGTATCCGGAAAAATGTGATCGCGAAGTCGCACCACTTGACTTGGAATGTAATGGCGTGTCAGCATAGCGTCGCATGTCCCGTTGCACGTCACTTTCCCATTTGTGTCGACTAAACACGATGAAAATTATGCGCGGAAAATATTGTATCGCAATACTGCGTCGTCGTAGCATTTCGTATACGAATCCACGTACCATGTACGCTATTTGACGCATGAAAAGATCGTATAGTTCCGGTGTGACGAGAATGTCCAGGGATTTTTGAAAAACAATGTTGCGAATGCGTGCTTCCCATTGGAAGAACATGCTAACCAAGTCATTATCAGTAATCTTGTCGCCTTTCACACTTTTGGTTGAATTCATACAGCAATTCGTCGCGCAAATGCTGCAATGTGCATGCGTGGTGGCATTGGTGCATCCGTCAAGGCTTGGTAGAATGTAAAATAATGGTAAATCAATCGATTACCAATCGGTGTAGGGCGACTCGTTTGCAGATCTTTGCCGTTAAACTGTAGCGACGTCATCTCCATAGCGCTTCGTCGTGCGCCCAGTAGCGCCAATTGACCAGCTTCACGCTGTTCCAGCGTTGCCGGCTGTGCGGCCGGTTGCACCACAACCATTTTTGTCGCTCTCTGTTCCGTAGACATTGTTCGAACCGTTTTCGTTGGCGACGCCTCCTCGAATATTTCCACTTCGTTTGGTTTCTGCTGTGCTTCTATAGCCACCGCTAACGTTGAAGCAGTTGGCGTTGACGCGAACATAGCCGTCGACTTTGACTGTTGCTCCGCATGATAAATTAGTTCCTGTCGCTGTCGTAGTCGGGGCTCAACAACAGACGAGGCACGTTGTTTGCCCCGCTGTTGTCGCCTGGCTTCTCTATCACTGTCACTAGATTCAGTGGTCGCTTTCTCGTATTCATCGTGACGGCCTACACGCGCTTGACGACTAGCCGTGCTTTGCGTTTTCTTCTTTGTTTGTGTTCCACGCGTTTTGTGTTCCGGCGACTCTTTTTCCCGTAATTTACGTGTAAGTTCGGCAATTTGGCTATATGCATGGTCGAGCCTTATGCGTAGCGATTCCATCTGAACTTGACAGTTTTCGTCAATTCGACGCAAATAGTGCAGCGCAGTATCAACTCACGTGTTTAACTGCATTTGCTCCATTAGCAATATACCATCCAGTTGTACTGCCGATTCAGGTATGGGCTGTTGCAATTATTCACGCACTTGTGCCAACTGCGGACCGCGCAAATTCCCAAGTTGCAACTCCACATGCAACAACGGAGAAATTTCCTGACTACTCGTCACTGTTGTAACCGGTGGTTGCTCGGCAACAGCGGCAACCTGCTCTTGTTGTTGAACATGTTCGTAGGCGACAGTAACTATTTTATTCGTGAGCATATTCATTGTACGCGGTCGCTCTGTATCCACTTTAGACACAGGTTGTTGGAATGGTACCCGAATAGCGCATGACAACCGCATACGCGCTGACTGAGGAAGACTGGGTGGGAAGATAATGTGTGTTCTCTCTCGTCCCCGAACTAGGCGAACCATAGGTACTATATCAGACATTGCAGGTTCCGCTTGTGCTATCGTTACTAGACTAGACGCGGTAGCCGTCAATAGTGTTAAACACTCGACGACAGGACGGTCGTTTCCGATTCAGTCCGTATTCAGCTTAATGTGGACTGTTCCATTGACTCTTGCACCGGTAACGTTGTCGCTGAAGAGTCCACACTTACAATCAGTAAGGGGTTTCCTTCTGCCGGCACTAGCCGTGTCGGTCGTATATTCCGATTCCACAGTAATCCCCATGATACAGGCCAAACTTTCTTGCGCTGCCAAGCTACGCATTTTCTGACATTTACGCTGATTTTCATGAGCCATCTGCTCACCTTCGGCCCAATTAGAATGATATCGAACACGATCCACTGGACTACCTGCGACTGTTACGGATCCTACTATACGTACTGGATCATCCGACACAGGTTCTGGCGTACGAATCGCAGGTGGGGTCGCAGCTGTTGACGAGGCATTGCAAGCTGCGTCTTCTTCACGCAAAACCATACGATCCAGACGCTGTAGTACAGCCGGACGGGCAACAACACATGCGCCGCCGTAATATTCATCGTAAGCCGTCCTTTCACGAATTTCACGTAAAGGTACGCCATCAGTTTCCCACTGAATGGCTTGTTGGTTAATTTCTTCGTCAAACATATCCTCACGTTGTTCCTCCAATTCCGTTTCATCTCCAGGACCGGCGACGACATCTTGGTGTCGATGTATGCGTGAACAACGTCGACTACGTTTAACTCGTCGCCGTTTTTCTGCTTCGTACCACGCATTAAATTCGTCCATGTCATCTGGAAGATAATTGCGATTATAGCGCATTTCCGACTCAGGAATTTCGCCAACCGGAGTATGACCCAGATCAATAGGATCCAAACGCATATTCTGGACGTGTGGCCGATTGAGTTGCGCTGGCGTTGCAAGAAACAACCGGTTTGTATCGCGCTGCAAATCACCTTCCAGGTCAATAACGAAAGCAGCTTCGCAGTCATCTTGCTCGTTGCTGCTGTGCTCTTCGACATTCCATCGGCCTTTACGCCGCCAATAACCAGCGCACTGAGCCACTTTTTCTGCGATACTATCTTGATAACCACGGCGATTCGATACGGCGTCGGGATTAGCATCAATGAGCATGACATCATGAGCGCTGTATTGAACGAACCGTCGATACTCGTCGAAGTTGAGCACCCAATGACCAAGTTCTACTTGTCATACACGAATTCCTCCCTATAGTGTCGTACCGTACGGCATTGGATCTTGTCTATGTGTCCCGTGAACAAGTAGAAAAATCGCCGCAAACTATATCGACGACCTACGGCTGCCTGCAAGTCCATCGAGTTCGCATATGGAAACGGTTGGTTAAACTGCAGATACCGTACATTCCAAAGTCCGGAATCGTTGTCCATAGTTCACCAAATTTTCATTCGCTCATCCGACGCAATACACGCGTATAACGCTGCGGGCATATTTGGACCATGTGCCATTAGATCAAAAATGATAACGACTCCTTCAATCGTGGTTACTTGCAAAGTAGCAGCTGCAGTACGATGTCATCCTTCGGCATATGCTAAACATTTTGGATCCACCCACCGTCGTGCATTGCGTGGTAACCATCGCTAACAGACGTCTCTCGGATCATTTTCCTGCGTGTCAAGTTATTTTTCTCATGCTTCCCGAAACTGCTGCTGCTGACGATAGCTAATGTTTACACCCTCCATATCGCACGCTATCAGGTTGGTGGCTGACCGCTCGATAATACCTATCGCTGACTCAATTTGATCCCTAGCAGCAACCACTATTACGCTAGCGGGGTGCATCCACTCACGACCAATCATTTCTAAACCACTGGTCCACGAATACAAATTCCACACAGGGTGGTTACGATCCCTCCAAGGGGGACCTTGCTGTCCCTCTGGCCAAACCAGCTGTTGCGTCTACTCCGTCAATGGAACGCTCGCGAGGAAGATCCCCGGGTTCTGATTCTGATACTAAATCAGACAGCCATCGGAACCATCCGATAACCAACCTTCGCTATCGGAATCCCTTATCGACTCCGCCATCCCAACTGCTGTCGTAGGATCGTAATTTTTTGACGATGACAAATTACGTAGTTGGTGATGACGAATTGCTCGTTCGAATAGGACGATAGTTACTATTGTTTAGTAAACAAAGTTAATATAGCTTACTATAGCTGTTTGCATATGATGATCGTTAAAATCTAAAACGTAATAATTGTTTGTAACCATCCATCGAACACATTATTTAAAAACCGCCGTATCAATAAGCATCGTAATCAATACTCCACAAAATTAGCTCGTATACTCGATTTTCCAATACGTACATCGACGAAACCGAAAATTTCCATGGGTATGAATACTGCGATAGATTGAAAACAGGCACGAAACTATACCAGTGTTGATCCCATAGTAGCACGTGACGATTATCGGATAGCAGACGATTCTACTAATACTAGCAAGCATGCGTGGATTATTAACTCCAACTCAAATCGTATTGAAGGCTATAGCAACCATTATTGCGTCTATCAACTGAATTTACTACTACTCCACTAGCACGCTATATTGTTCATTGTCTATATCATTCGATAAGGAAAAATAGAAAAGACAGAAACAGAAGTACCCGAAATAAAACATCGATTTACCCACTCACGTACATAATCGTTGGATACACGCTGGACAACACCATAGCGTCGTTTCGGGTTCCTTCTCCAACTCTACACAGCGGAAGTGGTACCTTTCGAGACAGTAGTCACATTCGATCCAGTTGATATCATCTTCGCCTATTCGGAGATCTTCTTCGTAACTCTAACCACACTCTCCGCAAAACCAATCAATTTCGTTGCTATCTATTTCGATAGCTCGTAACTTTTGTTCGTATTCGAGATAATCTCGCGGTGCACCACCGAAGTGTTTAAACAGACTTTTATTATAAGTATTGGTTTTCCAACGAGCGTAACACTTCCAGGTTAGGACCTTGGACCTTGACCACTGGATATAATCGTTCGAAATTCGGGTGAAACTTATTCGTAATTCTTCGAGGGTCAATTTCCTCAGGCGTTTGCATTAGGACTACATCGCCAGGTAAAAAGTCACGAATACGTGCTCTGCTATCAAAATAACGTTTATACGCATCCTGGGCCAACCGTACAGACCTACTGGCTGCCTTCTATGTACTTGTTAAGGTCTCCAGTAACTTTTGCACGTGTTGGCTTGGACTTCAACCAGGCCTTTTGACTTCAGGCATCAGTGGATTTTCCCCTGGTAAATCCGGATCGCGACCATGTATTAAGAAAAAGGGAGTTTGACCCGTTGACACCTGGACAGTCGTTCGATACGCAAAAAGTGCGCTATCGATATGTGTGTCCCAATGGCCAGGTTCTTATTCGTGAAGCAATAGATACGTAACTGAACGAGTACGTTAAATACATAG
>JASANE010008694.1:0-17270 GCA_030248225.1 Trileptium ribeirensis
CTGTCTTGCAGAATTTCATGCTCTGTATAGTTTGATTCACCTTGGCACTTTTTCTGCACACCAGTAATGCGGCGTTCACGTTATAATGTCCCCAACGTTTGGAACCTATGTACACCACACAGTGTCAGGCACACTGTTGGCAACAGGGTGTCTTAGACACCTCCATGTTTTTAATAAATTGTTTCAAAGGTAGCTAGTTACACGAATTACCATTTATGGAAGGTGTCAGGCACACCGTGTCTTCTGGGAGATTTATTGACAGTGTTCGGAATTATTTGAGCAATGTTCATATGGGCTGGATACAAATATCATAAATTTAGAAAAAACTACACAGGACAGTTGACTAATAAACCGCATTAGCTACAGACGGTGTCCGTTGTAGTTAATTCGCGCTAAATTGGTAGCTAAGGGTGTGTACGACACTGTCAAGAAAAAATGTAGTAGCTATGGGCGTGTGGTACACCCTCGGCAATTGATTTGCAGTATGGGTGTCACCCTGACTGTCTATACGGTATGTACGCGACTACTGGGAGACAAAAGTTCCAAACAGCGGGGACGTTATAACGTGAACACCGTATAAGGCACAAGCTAATATAAGATTAGCCAATATATTTTTATAATCTTATTCCGGAAGCAAATAATTGGTAAATAATGTAAAAATATTGGTGCTCTTAATCTTATTATATGTGACTATACGTGATGTGCCCAGGTGTATATTTGCTTAAACAAAAATTACAGCAAATGCAAAAAGTGATTACCTAAACTCTGGATTGATATAGTTTCGGACCGCGCTAAAGCCCTACTTCACGTTCTAAGCAACATGCCATCACACATTTGAACGACATTGGAGCTAGATAATCACTTTTTTTCCGGGACGACGTACTAAAAGTGGGCTCAAAATGTGCCGTCGGTACATGCCCGTCGCGGACACCGAAATCGCTTGGCCAGGAAGTGTGAAGAATGACCAGAATAGATCTCGTTTATCTAACGAGCTTAAGATAGATTTAAAAGTGCTGATAAGACAGACAGTGTCTATAGCCAAGCGTATGCAAATAAATGTGTAAGGACCCAGCTAATGCCAAATGTAATTGACATTGTTTTGCACGGCATAAAGAGATATCGGAAAGAAAAATCGCTTGACGCAACGCCTTTGATGAACCGACAATAAATAGAACTTGCATGAGCGGTTTTCCTAAATTCGCTGACGTCCTAAGACCACGGAGGATTTGTCGAATCTTACTAGGTTAGCTGATAAGAAGTTTGAAAAATATCGATATGTTCGGACGAGCGAAAATGTCATTCAAAAATGAGCTAGTACACGCTGAAAGCCTTTTTGTCGGTCATTTGGTTGGTCGAGGCAATCTTAAAACCTGAAAGAATAAAAGTGACCAAATGTAGTGAAATATATATCATCGACATTACTCAAATTTACCAGTTTTGATAAGCACTGATAAGACGATAGGTTGCTCCAGGAAAACAACCTGCAAGTTTATGGATCAAAACAAGAAGCAACCACAAATGTTATCATTTTGAGCTTTGCTCAAACTCGTCGAGGTGTTAAGTTTAGGAACGACAAAATGACCCTCATTCAAACTCGAGAGATTGTGAAAATGGAAGCAAAAGCCAAAATTGGGGGCCTTTTGTGAAAACGAAGAAATCACCTGCGCTATCGGAACACGGAGCATAACTGTGAAAATTTAAGTTTCTTTGCGAGTATTGGAATCACCAGCGCCAATGTGACCATGCAAATCATTTAAGGAACAAAAAAATTTAGGCTTCCTTGACTGTCGGCGTCTCCACATTCTTACCTATACAAGGTCCTAGGGGTTGACCCTCCCCAGATGACCTCTAATGAATCATAGCACAAAACTAGACACGTGCGCCACGGAAAGGCGCAGGACCGAACTCCCTGGCAAAGCCTGCACACGGCCTGCTACGCTAATAAATTCCATGGCACTAGATCCATAGCTGCATGTTCCTCGAGAGTCGAGAAAGCCGCAATCGTATGGGCACATTTCAGCAAGAAGCCAACGGTGCCTGAGTAACCCGTCTTGGCTATTGGGAGAAGTTTTTGTTTTTGGTTTGATTTCGACTGAATCGAATCGTAATATTTTCCCCCTACTACAAGATAATCTGATTGATCAATATATTTAAAAATTCAAATTAAATATACGGAAGAGTACATACATAAACTTAAGTTACAGTCCTTTCATAATAATCCAATCCTTTAGACCAATCCTAGTCCACCCAATCCGACACGGCCGAGCAAATATCCCCGACAGCACCATGTTACGATTTTCAGTTTTATTCTGGTTGGTAATAACAACGTGAGAAGTGTTGGTTGGTGATAAACCCAAAGAGTCAGGGAGTCGGAGCCTGCAGAGAAATCGGCTATTTGTCACCGTGAAAATGAGAACCAATTGTTTTTTACGTTTACATAGCCAATCAACGAGACCCAGGGGAAATATGAAGAGTTGACTAGTCTTCCCAGTATATTACTACGATAATTTTTAACAGACGGAACGTAATTCTGTGTTGCAAAATTAAAGTCGACAACTTAGATGCTAGCATTAGCAAGGAGTTGTCAAGTCGTTGTGGATCACATATGAAGTCATTTTTTCCATTTGTTTGATGTATTTTTGACCTGAAGTTTAAAATAAATGCGCTATTCGATATTAATTTGGCAAAATTACTAATCAAAACGAGAAACGACTTCCATTTTTGACCACAAACACATCCTTAACATTAAAAACCAAATTTCTTAAGCTCTCGTAAAGATACGGAACAGTTACTTACAGAAAATAGTTCTCTAGGTATGATTACAGTTTAACATCGATCGTTTTTGCGCTGTATTCCACCGCTTGGTTCTTCACTTTTTAATATTTCACGGCAGCATTGAACCATTATTATTCTGTTAAAAACAACAGAGATGAACAATGCACCTTTCGTAGAAAAATGCGTGCAAAAGCCGGGCAGTTTTGTCTTTTAAGGTTGTCCGTAAGAGAAAAATATCTTAAGGCTGGCTGTATAATATTTTAATTTCACCTTTGGTAGCTATATGACACTTTTGTCTGTTATAGTCAATTGTAAGATATTTTAATCTCTTACAGACAACTGGTAACTGTAACTGGTAGTTGTTACACTGGTAATGAAATATATAAAAGCATGTGCTGCGTAAACACAAATGATATCAGCAATGATGGAGGGGCCACCAATATCAAACTAGAGGGGGCCAATATTAAATACATGTGGGGCACAAATATCAGAATAGAGGGGGCCAATATCAAACTAGAGGGGGCTCCAATATCAAACTGGAGGGGCCAACAATTTCAAACTGAAGGGGGCACCAATATCAAGCTGGAGAGGTCACCAATTTCAAGCTGGAAGGGGCACAATATCAAACTGAAGGGGCACCAATACTAAACTGGGGGTGCTGTACCAATATGAAACTGGAGGGACACCAATATATAACTGGAGGAGGACACCAATATGAAATTGGAGGAGGGGCGCCAATAAGAAATTGGAGAAGGCACCAATATCAAACTGGAAGAGGGCACTAAGTTGAAACTTGTGGAGGGGCCAACATTTTCAAACTGGAAAGGCACCAATACCAAACCGGGGGGCACCAATATCAGACTGGAGGTGGTACCAATATCAAACTGGAGGGGAACGAATATCAATCTGGAGGGTGCACCAATATCAAACTAGAGGGGGCACCAATATCAAACTGGAGAGGGCACCAATATCAAGCTGGAAGGGGCACAATATCAAACTGAAGGGGCACCAATACTAAACTGGGGGTGCTGCACCAATATGAAACTGGAGGGACACCAATATATAACTGGAGGAGGACACCAATACGAAATTGGAGGAGGGGCGCCAATAAGAAATTGGAGAAGGCACCAATATCAAACTGGAAGAGGGCGCCAATACCAAACTGGAGTGGGGCACCTATATATAACATAGGTACATACGACATGTCGTATGTAGCAAAAGTACATAAGACATGTCGTATGTAACAAGTATTACATACGACATGCTGTATGTAACAAAAATTTTCGAGCAGATAGACGCATTATTCTTTGAAAGAGCAATAAAGCCCGATATAAATATATGACACCATTCGTTTAAGTCGTCGGTAAATAATCTTCCGTTTTATACGACTGGTGTTTGGAAATAGAGACTGCATCAGGTTCAAAAATATCAAGCCGACCCGATCCGACAACAACCCAATAACCGGCTATAAAAAGTTATATAGTAAAAAGCTGTAGGAATTGTCTTTTACAGCTTACCATAAAAGACATTTGTCTCTTACCAATGCCCAAAACAGACACAAATCTCTAACAGCGAGCAAAACAGACATAAATCTCTTTCACTTAGTCGTAACAGATTTTAGTCTGTTTCGGAGAGCTGCAAGAAACTATTGTCTTTTATAACAAGCTATAAGAGACAAATATCTTTTACAGTTGTTCGTTAGGTTTTGAAAGCTCCTACGTTTGGTTTTAAAAGACTTTTGTCTTTAGCAGCAATGCACTACAAACTAAAATCTGATATAACTGTCCTTAAGATATTTTTATCTCGTATGGCCAGTCGTTAGAGAATTTTATTTTTTGTGGCCAGCTCTAAAAGACAAAAATCTCTTACAGACGGCTGCAAGAGATTAAAATTTGTTGCAATTGTATGTCAGGGACTAAAATATCTTACAACAGACTATAAGAGGCAAAAATATCTTATAGCTACCTATATGAAACTAAAATATTATACAGGTAGCCTTAAGAGATTTTTGCCTCTCACGGACGGTCGCAAGAGACAAAAATTCCCAGTTTTGCACTCATTTTTCTGTGAAAGCTGCACAAATACCGGTTACAAAACTAGTGCACAATACAGCTATATATAGTAAAGTTGAACTATGTAAAAGATGAGAAAAGGCAAAAGAACGCTGTTTGTAATATTAGAAATGCATTATACCACCCAAGCAGGGTGCGGAGCACGTCCTCACTTTTCGCGGCGAAACAAAAGGTCGGCATTAGGCGTCGACACCATTTTCTGTAGAAACTTCCGTGGTGCGAACTCCATCAGTTTTCTGTAGCGTCGTCCATGCCGTATGAATATGATTTCACGCATTGTATTCAGCGACAGCAATAGCTAAAGTTAATGTTTCTGTTAAAAACTACAAGGCTTCTCCAGTAAATTTTCGTCTTCTGTTTTCGCCAAAAAAGAGACAATAGTGACAGAAACTGCGTTGATTGCACATATCAGCTCGACTGCAACCGCCGGATTTTCTAGTTTCAAGCCATGATAAATTCTGACATGAACATGTCATAAAAAGCGCTAAATCTACATTTGATAACGTGAACAAGGCTTTATGTCATGGAAAAAGAGACAATAATGACAGAAACTGCGTTGATTGGACATATCAGCTCGACTGCAACCGCCGGATTTTCTAGTTTCAAGCCATGATAAATTCTAACATGAACATGTCATAAAAAGCGCTAAATCTACATTTGATAACGTGAACAAGGCTTTATGTCATGGAAAAAGAGACAATAATGACAGAAACTGCGTTGATTGGACATATCAGCTCGACTGCAACCGCCGGATTTTCTAGTTTCAAGCCATGATAAATTCTAACATGAACATGTCATAAAAAGCGCTAAATCTACATTTGATAACGTGAACAAGGCTTTGTGAACAGGGACATCGGCAACGTCGCGACGGGGGAAGGGTCCAATCCTTGGAAGAAGTAATCCTCCCTCTCCCCTGAGAGCGCGTATCACTATATGATCAATAAAACCATAGCGACGTTTCTCTGTATTGCATCGGTCGTTGATGAATTAACATATAATATAACCAATACTGCTTGCACACAAACTGTTACAGCTTCTTTCCAAAAATGTGTTATTTTTAACATTTCCATGAATTTTTGCTATTTTATATAACAAAAATCCATCCAAAATAACAAAAAACTCATCCAAATGTTGTCAAAAATCATAAAAGTTCGAGAAAAAATTGAAAGTTTATGTACCGCTTGTTTATAGAATAACAGGAAAACCCATCCAAATGTCACAAAAATCATAAAATTTAAGGAAATTACTGTAAGATTTTGTACCGAGTGTTTCTACAATACCAAAAAATACACTGTTTAACAAAAATGATAAAATTTACGGAAAAAGCTGTAAGATTTTGTACTACATATTTATAGAAGAACAAAAACCCATCCAAGTTTTGACAAAACCATATAATTTAAGGAAAAATTTGAAAGATTTCTACCCCGTGTTTATAGAATAACAACAATCCATCTAAATGTTTAACAAAAATGATAAAATTTAAGGAGAAGGTTGTAAGATTATGTACCACGCGTTCATGGAATAACAAAAACTCATCCAAATGTCACCAAATTTCATAAAATTTAAAGGAAAAAGTTGTAAAATTTTGTGCCAAGAATCTATTGAATAGCAAGACATCCCGTCCAAATGTTTGAAAAACGGCATAGTTTCCGTAGAAAAGGTTTAATCATTTGTACCATATGTCTGAATGACGCACGTCTAAATGTTAACAGAAACGATATAATTTAAAGGATAAAGATGTATGTTTTTGTAACAATTTTCTATTGAATAACAAAAATCCATACCATACAAATGTTAAAATTGAGAATAACTTCCGGAAAAAAGCTGTATGTAATACATGAGTAAATTAAAGCGGCGTCGCTATCCATCCTGTTTTGTAAGAAGCAAACGCCATTCCGTTGTTCACTAAACACAAATTTCATGTTTTGCATAGAAGAACAGAAATTTTAGTCCGTTTCATATTTCATACATTATAATTTGACAATGTTCGCGAACACATTGGTGTTAAAGTACAACATCCGAATTGCATTCGCTAATGGAGTAATGGAACAAAAAAATATCAAAATTAGATACGGGTATAGAAATCCAAGTTTTGTTCTCTAACAACGTTTTGTATATGGTGTCAAAAGAGGAAGGTTGGCGATGCATCTTAAGTTTGCTGTTGCATAATACTTTGTATCCAGAGTATATAAAATAACAGAAAACCGTTCAAAACGATATAATTTAGTGGAAAAGTTGTAAAATTTTGCACCAAGTTTCTATTTAATAACAACCTATCCAAGTGTTAGCAAAAACGGCATAGTTTCCGCTAAAAGCCGTAGTATTTTTTCCAAGCGTACTTAAAATACAAAATATCATCCAAATGTTAACAAAACGATATAATTTAAAAGAAAATGTAGTAAGATCTTCTACCAAATGTTAACAAAAATTATAAAATTTATGCGCGAGTAAAGTTAGGGACATCCCTAAAACCATCCTTTTTCGTAATTTGGCATAAAAATTGTTACGGAATTCTTTTTGGTCAATTGAAATTCGGTGCTGAAGTGTTCGCGAAAACACCGCTGTGCAACTGAAATCTAGCCATTTTGTGTTTGCGAAATTTCAAGTGAAATTAGCTAAATTTGTGAGCAGCAACATTTTTCGAATTTGATTAAACCGTTTTTGTTCACGGACTGCAAGAGTTTAATTACAGGATCAATTTGCTGGTGACGTCACTTTTGCATTACGTTTGTTCGCGAACACTGAATAATCCAAATTTAAATGATTAGGCATTAGAGAACCGAATTTCTGGAAATTGAAAACGCCGAAATTCTTATTACCGGTTATTCTTACTGGTCTCTCGACGAAGTAAAAATGGAATATTCATATTAGAGCAAGGCGTTGGCTGCTGGAGAGTCGGGAACGCAGAGCCGATTATGATGATCGGTTGGTTTGGTCGATAGATCGAAACGTGTAGCATGTCTGGAATATGCAGACGAAAGAAAGACCAGGAATGACATACATTGGTGTTGTAGTAGGTGCTAGTCGCGGAGACGTAACTTAAAATACAGAAGTGCTAGGTGCTGTGCTATTTGATAGTGCATTCCACGTTTTGATGACTCGTTCTAAAGAAAAATGGCGGCGACAAAGATACTGCGATATGGACGGCGGCTCTAACTTGTAGCAATTTCTACGCAAAGGCCGAGTAAGGATAACTTACACGCGATTGATCGCAATTTGCAAGGTTGTGAATCATTTTATGAACCATAACAAAAAGCTGCACGCAAACGTTTGAATGGGTAAGGTTTGTATACACAGATACTTGAGGCGATTCTCATAGCATATAGTATGTAGGGCTAGAATGAGTTTAGTTGCGCGGCGTTGCACACATTCAGACAGTTGAATATCTCATACATAGAGTACTTTTCCGTATTTGAGTACTCTAACATGGAACGTACAAGTGCAAAATACAGCATCAAAAACATGGGGGCATCGCAGTACCGGAACGTGCGTGCAGGAAAGCGCAAGGTACTGTTCGCCTCAGCTACAATTTGGGAAAAGCTAGACGAGGGCTTTAGGTCGGAAGTAATGGTTATGCGTCGTTCACTTTAAAATGTGTGAACTCAGAGCACACGGTTACGAGAGAACTGCAGTGCTCGTTACACTGCAGTTGCCGTTACATTGTAATAACAATGTTGCCAGTCGCTACAAGCTTCGTGCAACAGCTGACATTTCTTAACGATGCTTGTATCGACTATATCAAATGATGTTAAACTGCTTGTAACAACATTGTTTAAAGTTGTACTCCCACAGTAACGACAAGAAACAATGCCGCACGAGGGTATAACGAGGAATAATATCTCTTTGCACTGACGCTGTAACCGAAACCGTAGAAGCTGTCAGCTGATGTAACAACAATTGAGACAAACGCACGCAATGTTTGTTATGTAAACCTATATGTTTGATCACTGCTGTAATGCAGCGTTCACAGATAAATTTGTGCAGTGCCACTGCACATTGTATCCTGAATTGCCATGACAATTGTTACACGATTTGTTCCAATGGACGTGGTTATTGATGCGTTGCGCTGTTCGCATTGTCTATTGCACAAATTTTGTAACTATATTCACCATTACTGCTAGAATTTGAATATCGATTTGTAACACCAAATAAACTCTTGTTACTAAACTTGTGACAATAAACCGAACCAAAACTGCAAACTCCGTAACATATGCCACAA
This sequence comes from Trileptium ribeirensis, assembly GCA_030248225.1. Lineage (NCBI taxonomy): Eukaryota > Metazoa > Nematoda > Enoplea > Enoplida > Thoracostomopsidae > Trileptium > Trileptium ribeirensis. Next base: position 9,067 of record JASANE010008694.1, read on the forward strand.
ACACTGGAGCACATTTTGTAACGTATGACATGCTTATTACACTAAACTTGTTACAACTGTTGCCGCAAACTACACTGACTTTCAGATGGTAACGTTTCATTTTGAACAACTTTTGTATTGAAAAGCTGTGGCTTAGCTTTCTGAAGCACAAAGTGTTTCTGAATGCCAAATTACATGTTGGGTGTCAAATTTTATGCAACGTTCACATTTATTTACCTGACTGGACTATGCACACGTTGGAAGCTGCCATGCCAAATGCACCAAATTGATGGTGTTGGCATTCCAGTTACTCATTGATTGTAAAAAGCGTCACGTCAACCGTTTACAGATTTTTGCGACTGGCGCGCCACCATCTACAAATTAGTGCAAATGACATGCGTCAACCTCAAATTCGTGCAGCTGGAATGCCATATTCAACGAAAAGGTGCAACTGGCGTGCTACATTTCGTTACCGTTCGCGAAGAGTTGGCGCTGCCCACGACCTCCCCACCCTGCGTGAAAGGTGTACGGAGACCTTTAGCAAAAAAGGCAAGAACGGGCGAAAATTCTAAAAAACGGGGGTAAACTTGAAAAAATTAAGAAAATGAGTTGCAAAATGGGCAAAAAATTGTAGAAAATTTTAGCAAAGTTAGAAAAATTTTGAGTTCCTAAAAATTTAAAAACTTTACATCCTTGCCTAATCCCTACACAGTGCCTTCCCCCTAAACCGACGAACCTTTGAAATCTATGGCATAAATTGATGTTTTAACTATGGTCTATTCAGAATTTGTCTTTAATTAAAGAATCAGCAGCTGTCGTGTCTGTACTTTTAACTGGACTGCGCGAAACTATAAATAACAACCTAAAAAGCAACAGGAAATGATATTAATTCAGAGAGGGCAGGCTAAACAAAAGGAAATAAAACCTAGTTATAAACAGGGTGTTTATGGTGGGGTTACTCTCCTAGGGGCAGGACGCCCAACCCATACTTCCCACTTCCACCCCCCCCCAAGGCTCCACAACCATCCTCCCCTTCAAGTATTCGCCAACACCGCGAGCTAATAGCGTGCGTAAAGTCTGGATAAAATTGGGAAGATTGTGAAAAATTGACCAAAATGTCGGCGGGTGGGAGGTCTACCCCGTACCTCCCTGAGAACCCCCTTCCGAGCGAGCTACCGCAACCCCGCCGACATACTACTCCCTAACCCGATGGACTTCGAGAACTATGACATAAACAGTTTGCAAAATATATTTAACTGACACCATTAATTTTTAAGATGCAAAAGCTCTTCCATAAACAAAAACATCTTATACGTTTATATTTTCGAAGGCGGCGGGACAGAACAAAATGTGTATCCCTCCAGTTTTACGTCTGTGGGAACAACAGCCTCATCTCCCTGCGATACTGTTCCCTGGTCCCTAATACCTGACAAGTGTTTACAATAAATTTGCTGGCTTCTAAATTTTGAAGAAACGTATTTATCGAACACAAATTTTACTTTCACAAAACACAAAACAATATTGGAATAGTAAACAAATAACCTGTGATATACCCTTAGAATTTTTATTCATCATTCTTATAGCTGGTTTGGTATAGCTTGAAAATCCAACACACCACTTGCTTTGATTTTTATACGACAAAGAACGTCATATTGCGATTGTACCCCAAATAAAGCCTTTGAAAGAGCTAGACGCATATTGCTCTAGTCTTTCTCGTTGCTGCTAGCAACTTACTATTCCTTTAGGAAGATATGGCCGAATGGCAGTGTACTTTATGAAATCCATTTATTATAGAAATCATCGTAATATCATCACCGCATGGAGGCACATGAGTTCCACGTGACTATCCGCTTCCACATACCAAATATTAGTATCACCTGCACGGGAACACGTTCCATGGTGCTCTCAAGAATGGTACTGCTATTGTTGCATCGCAGTCAATTATTCTATAAATATTTGTTTTCGTGTTCATGAAACAACAACACATTATACAACAAGCTATCCTGTCGGAAACACATACTACGTGTCAAGAACTTTCGTTTCAAAACGAAAAAGTTTTCTTTTTAAAAGAAGAATGTCACAGCAGTCATATTGCTACTAACAATAGAATTTATGCGCCTGGACTACATATAGTTATTTAAATATAAACTTTACGACGGTTCAGCATAATATATGGTTTTTGAAACATGTCAAATTATTTGACTTCAGCGTTTGTAAATATGCTGTCTATGAAATAGTAAGAATGAATTCAAACCTGGTAAAGTTGATAATATAATTTTCGATGTCATCAATTCTCGGAATTCCTAAATGTTTTCATCTCAATTGTAGTCAACAAATCCGAGACGTTTGCTGCATGCCATTTTTGCCTGGCATGCAGACTCCAGCGGTCGGATCTGAAAAGGCTTTTATGACTATAACAGATACGTGCACTGCAGTGCAATTAAAGCTGTAATGCACAGTCTGACAGAAGGTGAAACCGACAAAAACATACATTTATGTATATATTTTGTAAAATTCTAAATATATGTGTACATTTAGATGATATCAATACATAACCGTAAATCAATATGCGTGAGTCCACTTTATGTGCGTACACCAAGGTTGTTCGTTGTTCTTTTGTCAAAATTACGAATTGATTCGCGCACAAATTCTAGCACACATTTTTGTCATTGTTAGTCGTATTTTGTGAACGCGAACATGATCTCTGCGATGTACGAATGGAATTTGTGTTAGCGCACACTTGTCCATTTCGCACGTTTGTCCGCATTCAACAAATGGGATCCCGCGTCAGACAGCAATGTTCACGGTCAGTATGTGTATTGTAGCATACGAGATAAAACGCGACTGGTAATCGCCTTTTCGTTTGTACGCGGTTATCAAAATGTGATGCTAAATCGACAAATAATGAACACGTTGGTGCATCGCAAATGCCTACTCGTACATAAGGGAAAATCGTGATTTCATCGCGTTCATCGCGTTTACGACCGGAAACTGCCGTGACAAAAGAACAATCAGTGCGTACGCACCTATATTGGACTCACGCATTACACTATTTTACTCGTTAATTTCCATCGCCGTGTTATAGTGCCCAAGTTCAAGAACACCATTCGATTTGCCATTAGCAATAGCCGAAATCTGATTTTTGCCACCTCCCACACCATGACCATGACCGTAGTCAATGGTTCCGTTCATGGCGCTATTTAAATCGTTCAACTGAGTATGTTTTCCTCCTGGATCCCCGTCCAGCACCGTCGCACCGGTACCTTGTTGATCATCACCTTCAGCGCCTGGCGGTCGACGATCTTTGTAGTACCAGTATTCAAACGTGAGAGTTATAATCGACAGCGCGATTCCAACAAGAATGACGATAAACACACCGCCTGAAATGTCAATAACTTTGTCTCGCTGAAGGCTAACACAATATTCCCAAAATATGTTATCCTGGCGCCACGTCACGCATCCAAATCACGGAGCAAGAACTTCAGGGCTATTATGCATGAGTAAACTAATTCACTTTTGTTACCGTTTGGATTGGTTTTCTGGTATTTCAGAGATGCTAGGCGTAAAATCTTATCAATGTTTTCGATAATGCATCAGTAAGCTTAAGCTGTGCTCCTATCCTCTTTTGAAACTATGTACAAAGCGCTCTGTGAACAAAACTCTCCTTGCAATAGCTAATTCCAAATTCAAAAATTTGAACTAGCGAAGGGAGAGCGAGGGATTGCTAAACGGGATAATTTCTATTCGCTAACACAATGCATATATTTGCTGTTTGGTCATAAGTTCGTTTCACAAAGCACAACGTGGCAAGTACCATTACGCATTTTTTCGTTTTATTAATGATAATACGCGCAGTTCGCTAATATTACATGTGACGAGCAGGTTTAAACCGTAAACAGGAGAATTTTTGTTCGATAATAAAACAAAAATTTTCCTGTTCAAATGTCAAACTGTCACAAATCGGTTACCGAATGTTTTTGAAGTATTCGATAATATGGCAATTTTTTGTTTCTTAACGTTTTGGATGCGTTGCCTAAAACACCAAGTTTATGTTCTAGTATATGTTGAAGGATGGCTGGTCCGCTGACCAAGCGAATGCCTATGGCTAATGAGATGGTAGGGGCGCACCTTAAGTTTACTCATGTATTATGAAATGTAGGGATTACAATTAGAAAAGACATTTTCAAATCATCTATACAGTGAAAATCGGTAAAAGAAAAGTTGGCCATCGCAATCAACCTATTTATCATTGCAACCTACGCTCCCACAAACGTCCAAACCAATTATTAAAAGCACGGGTTTATGGAGAACATAAATCATCCATCTCCCGATGATACCGTCGATACTCCGTAAATTCGTTGAGTGAGGCTCCGATACAACAGAGATCGTAAGGACAGAAACAAGTTGAAGTGCGTGCCCACGCCTTTTTGCCATGGAACACACTCTGTGTCAACTGTAAGCAGTCAGCCCGGCTTCAGAGCGAACTGGCGGCCGCAATTGTCATAAATGAATTCGTCCTGATTAGAGCCGGATGACGTCTGTCATGAGCAGAACTGCGATGCAGATTGTCTCCTTGCTTATACTGTATTTTTCACCTGGTGTAGTGAGTTACGCCACCTTGCTCTGTCCGACACCTGTTTTTCCCATGTGTTTATGTTCGCACTGAGCATATCTCTGTTTACTATGCACTCGAACCTCAGCCTTTGTCCACAATAATTTAGTTTTCCGTTTTCAAGCTCGCTGAACAACACTTCTTTGGGTAGTCGATATTCAAGGAAATGTGACCAGCCCGCCTGAGCTGAGCTGTGGTAATGTACGCTTCAACCCTTGCCACCTCTGCCTGTTGGACGATAGCGACATCCGATATCTGATTGCCATGTGATATATTTAATCTAGCGAGAATGGCAGAGCTTCCGAGCTGTCTGGCGTGCTTCTGGTGGACGACGAGCGTCTCTGGTGCGTATAATAGACATAGCAGAACCGCAGCGTTGTACAATTCGAGATTAGTCTGCAATTTTATGTCGTGTCTGGACCACAGCCTATCTTCGAAAGTGCTGAGCGCTCTACACGCCGATTGAATTCTTCTGTTGATCTCTACCTCTACTGAATTGCCTTTGGAAACAGAGCTACCTAGATAGATTGAGGATGTCAGGATCTGGCCGCTGACGGATACCACCCGCTGCTTTCCCTGCGTTTGTTGTGAAGTCTGTTTATGTGACGGTTTTGTTTTGGCAGCGTGTATGAAAGCAGGAAACTAACTGCAGCGTCACTGAATGCCTTGACTATCTATTGTATGTCGAGTAGGTTGGAGGCGACGAGCGCTGAGTCATCTGCGTAGAGCAGCTCTCTCACACAAACCGAGGTGGTTGTCGTGGAAGGCTTCAGTATGGTAAAATTAAACAGGCCTCCGTCAAGACGAGAGCGAAGATAGTCGAGTGCGAAACCTTTATTGGACTTCTGACTGAGGAATTAGAGCATCGCTGCCAGATAAAGAGCGAACAATGTAAGTGCCAATACAAAGCCCTTCGTAACTCTGTGCTCAACGGTGAAGGGGGTACTTGTGTCAGACGCAGACGAAGTCGAGACTGTTGCGGACATGTTGTGATCAAACTGTCTGACAATGTCGTGAATTTGCTGGGGTATCCATAGTGTGAAAGCACTTTCCACAGAGTTGTACGGTTAACAGTGTCCAAGGTCTTCCCCCCCGTAAGGTCTGCGAGGGGCCCCCCCCCCCCCCCCCCCCCCACAAATACGATGTAGAGCGACTGTCGTTTCATCGCTTTTTATAGAGCTGCCTAGGGCAAAAAATCATGTTACATGTGGATTTGCCGGCTCTGAAACCGCACTGGCTTTCGGGTAGAACATTTTCCCACGGATATGCAGCACTTTGGGGAAGACTTTGCCAGCGATGGAGATATGAAACCCCGATGATTGCTGCAATGACCCTTTTCTTCTTTTTTCTTGTAAACTCTAAGAATACGGGCGTTTTTAAGGTCTTGAAGCTGTTCTCGGTTCTGGAAGAAGTTGACAAGCTCAATTAGACAGTGCACTTGGCTTCAGTAATTTACCAGGTTTACCGGCTTCTGCAATTCTGCAGGTATATTATTTGACCCTCGCGACTTTTCGGATCGCGTGTCTTTCAGCGCCTGTTGGACTTCACGAAGGGTGATTGGTTCGTCAACCTGTTGTTCTGTTGGATGAGGTTCCAAGTTTTCAATAACGTAAGGATCTGCCGCTTCTCGTTGGTTCAGCAGCTTTTTGATGCGCTCTTTTCATTGTTCTGTGATATCTGCAAGATCTGTCAAAAGATGACTGCTTTCGACTGTTTTCACCGAAACGATGGGTTTCATTCGATGTCCGTAGACCAATTTGATTGTAACCTCTACTGTTAGGCGAAATTTTGCAGCGGGGCAGCTTTTTGTTCCCACCACGCATTTTTCGTACGCATTCTTTCACGCAGCAGATAGGATTTTGCTTTCGCGAGGGCATCCTTATTCCTAGCGAGGTTATAGCTGCGATATCGTTGGATGACAGCCCTTATGTCTTCGCCGCTTTCGCCGAACCAGTCGGGTGTTTTCCGCGTTAGGTGGCCGAGTACGCCTGTTGAGTGGTCGATTATACCATCTCGGGTGTTTGCACAGGCGGATTCAACGTCGTTTGTTGACTCGCCCTACGAAAGCTTCTCATGATAGGAGTGTCAGAGAAGATTACGCACTTGAGTATCGGCAAGCTTGTTGGTGAGCAGTCACTTTGATTGAGCCGAGGCGATTTTTCTCCTGGGCCAGCTGCGTTGACTATCGAATTTGCCTCTTATTAGGTGGTAGGCTGTTGAGCATTCTGCACCTCGCATCGCCCTTAGTACTGCAATTTATTTGAGGTGACGCTTTCTCGTGATAACATAATCGAGCAAGCGTAACTGCTTGGACCGTGGGTGCATGCAGGCTGAAGAAAATATTCGTTATGCAATGTTCGCGCTGAGTGCAAAATTACAACAACAAGACACCATTTGAATTAGCATTTTTTATCCAAATCTAATTAATGACACCGTTGTACGTGCTGTAGTCGTTTCCAGCTCTAGTGTTGAAATCTACCAATAATAACACTCGGTCATATCTTGCGACATCATCGACAACTCGTCCGAATTCCTCGTAGAAAGCCTCTTTCTCCTCATCGGCGTAGCTTATGGTTGTGGCATGGACACAGATAAGTGAGAGAAGATTTGTGTTGTTCAACGGGATGCGCAAACTCATCAGCCTCTCTGATACACCTTTACGATGTGCTGTCAGTTTCCTAGTGAGTTAATTGATGACTGCTAGCGCTACTCCTGCATCTCGTCTCAATCTTGTACTATGCGTTACCTCACGGATTAAGCCTCAGCCCTGCGTTATGGTCTCCGGTAATGAGGCGACGGCGATACTATATCTGCCTGAATATTGACAAAAAGCGTCTTTCAACTTTTATCATTGTCGAGCATTGTGCGAACCTTCCATCTAGCGACTGGCTTTTTGATGTTGGCTTTCTTACCGTTCGGGTTCAACCCCATTGACCGCGGTTTAACAACCGACAAGTTGTGGAAGGAGTTTCGTTTAGTCCCGCCTTTTCTAAAGGCCGTCCATGTTGGAGTGGGCAATGCTGCCCCTGAGTATGTAGGGCTACCTGGTTGCTTACACATCAGCCTCAGTGTGCTGTTACGCCTTCATGCTGTATTAGACAATCTGATGCGAACCGCCTACGTGTAGGATTCGTACTAGGAGCTCCCAGCACCTCAAACCTGCCACCGTCGCAGTTCGCCCATCGCCGCAAAACTTTCACATTTCCCTCATCTTGCACGATAACTTAGGCCCGACGTGTCGTTCCCACATCGTCAGGACTTTCTGAGCATTAGATTTTGACCAGAGGTGCACTGAAATTTAACAGATTTGGGAAACCAGAAGGCTGTCCCGCAGTAGTCGCTACGGACTGTGTGCGCCACTCGTTCGCCTTGATGGGTTCTTGCACGTGTCACGCTGAGATGACCGTCATGGACACATTTTCCAAACGCTCGTGTCAGTATCTGTCAACCTGCTACCACTGACTTTGTTGTCATTTGACCCATGACTAGACATTTTTCTCGTGGTTTGTCGCCCACAAAGCCATTTAACCCATGACTGAGCTTTCTCATTGGTTTGTCCCCACACAGTCCGCTGGACAGGTTTTAAGGCGCCTCAAACGCATTCGCTAACAGC
>JASANE010008695.1:0-60846 GCA_030248225.1 Trileptium ribeirensis
GTAACGGGTTTAGGGCACGTTGATGTCTATATTATAGTATTTCACAAGACTTTACTCGACGGTATCATTGGCGTTTGTCGGCAACGTTTATAATAAAGCAACATATACCTTTTGTTTTAGCACAGCTTATACAAAACATCAATATTAGCTAAACAGGTTTCAGATTTATGATATAAATTATATGTTTGTCGTTACTGAATATTGCACACCATGCCTTGAAGGTGAGTTCAGAAGTTGTAAATCTTTTATTCAAAATTTGAGCTCAAAATTTGACTGTTATTTTATAATAAAAAATACAGCAAAAGCCATGTCTCAAAATTTGACCTGAGATTTTGAGCTATTTCAGGATAAGTTGTTCGCCCCTAATCGGCTAAAGCAATATGCTAAAAAAGTTTAAACAGTGTTCACACGGTCAAATTCACCGAAAATACAACAAATGCTTCACAGTCCACATTAAAATTTGAGCCAAAATTTTGAAAAAAATTTAGGTGAAATATAAGCAAAAAGATTCGAACGGGTTAACGCACATTAACTAACCAAGTATTAGCGGGGACAAATATTATACAAGGCGTTGGCTGCATAACTTCACTGTTAGCTCAATCAACAAGGCTTGATATATTGTAGTTAACTGCAACTAAGCAAATATATCTAGCATTGGACATTGATTTTAGTATTCGCAAAAGGAGTGATTATAAAATATCTGCAACAAAAACCTACAGCAACACCGTCATCGTTTAAGATTGGTAACGGAGAAGACAAGAGAACAGTCTTTTATCTTTGAATTTTTATACGAATGATACAAAATTCAAAATTCAAGTTTATAATTGTCGTTTAATCACTTATGTTGAAATACTTGCTCTCTCGTTGAAATAACCCAAACGACGCTTCTCTGTTAATTCGAACTATACCAGATGCAACGCCGCGATATTTGGGTTAACCCTACAGCATAAGGTGATCAAACCTCAAGGTTAGAAATTCTCTTACAAACTTTCGAATTCGTAAATTTCCAGGACGAAAGTCTAATTCGCAATTTATATAATGCAGTAAAATTCAAAATACAAGAAGATCATGCCGTGTTGTTTCCAAAAAGTTACTTGCCCCGGCACGGTCCCACTGATCAATGACTTACCTAATATTTGTTGTAATCAATTCTTCGGTTCTCAAATAGAGAACGAGCCACCACGGACCGGTAAAACAGAATATTGTCAGATTCATAACATGTGTCCACCGATTTCGAATGTCGTAATTCCCAACTGAAAAAAGAAATAAGCGATGCCGATAGACATATCGTGTCAACTGTTATGTAACTGGACAAAAGTATAAAGCCTACACAGAATAGAAAAATTGAGCCCAGTATACAAGGTTATTATGCCGTAGTTATTTGATATTATTCAAAATTTTTTAAATAATTAGCTCATTGACTTTTTGTGTTCTTTGCAGTTCGCTAATTTCAACATTTCGTTAAACGAATCTAGATCTCTGTGTCATGACAAACATTCTTGTTCAACGACAAACCTATCATCAAGCCAGTCTGAGACCCGATGTCAGTGTGACCGGAAATATATTCTGTTTTTTGGCTGTAGAAACTGATTTATCAGGATTTCCACTATTATACCAATAATCAATTTGGTTATTGATTGTGAACAACATTCACCGTGAGGTTTCATATTGTTACCGAAATAATACGCTTATCAATATCCTAACAAATCAACAACAATAAATTATCCTCAACAAAAATTCCAAACAACTAGTCCTTTTAAAGTATTCTCATTTGATCGATTGTTTGTAGCATAATGCTATAAACATACATTTGTTAATGACGACAAAGTCAAACTTAAAAACACATATGGCATGGATATCAACATTATTTACGCAATTTATATTATTTGTAACTGTATAAGGGCAACGGCGTTTGTAAAACAAATTTTCGACGCGTAAAGCACACTATTAAATGAACCGTGCAACCTGATTTTATATCACTATATCGCCCTGACCTGACCAGACAATTAGCAAGACCGGAGGGCTGATGTATATATACCATTGATGCGTCTTTCAAAGGGAAGTGTATTCAGCGTTCCAAAGTTATGCTGCAGTTAGCAGTTCCACATTTTTTGTAAGAGGTAGCACCTACGTAACACAATTGCTTTCAACATTCCATACAGTTACTGCGGTGTTATAAGATGTAATAAAGAAAAAGGCTAACCTGTGGAGCTGGATTGGATTGCTTTAATGAGTTGCGTGGCATTATTTGTTTAGCATAACTAACTTACTATTTTGAATGAAATCATAAATGTACGCTTCGAGTAACTCGGCTATGCTATGTAACTATTTTACTCGTCATATTGTCTGTGTGGAAGCGTAACCCTGTTGCACTTGCTATTGTGGCTAGATATTAGCTTGGATTTATATGTCAGACACCATTGTGGCACGCCTTGTGATGATAAATGATAGTTATTCATTGGCAGTTAGTTACTCCAGTTCTGAATACGTTACGTTTTATGCTCGAACAAACTACATTGCGATACTAGTTTACATAATTCTGTAAGTGCGTCACAACTATACATTTCACTCTCTGATGAAGTTTGTCAATGCATCTCACCGCTGACATATGAGCTCCTAAGAAGAAGATATGGCAAGCGTCACAAAAATTTAAACAAACATTAAAAACACGTAAAAGTTGACTAATAAAGAGTACATTGTGAATCAGTGTACAAACATTTTCTGCCAACGTCGACATCGAGTTGCTCCTCAGCGAAATTCAGGACCCGCACTCCAACACAAACTGCAATCAAGTCTAGTCGAGAACTGTAAGTAACTGTTTGTTTTGTTCTAAACGGATTTTCACTAAAATCAATGGCGAACTCGGTCTACAGCCGGTACTCCGAATATAAACAACGGCAGCGTATGCAATACAGGATGCATCACAAAATACATACAGCTTCCATTTACAATTTATATGTAACCCATTGCAACATGGAACACGAACCTCAAATATACACTGACAATCATGTGCCATTTTTTGCCGAAGAGCATTTAAGTGCTCGTGAATTTCATCATCTCAACTTAACTTCAACTTAAAAACACCTCGAATTAACGTCTTGCCAGCAACTACGTATAACAGATGCGGAAGACCAGAAACATAAAAGACGCTTAGTTCCTTTAAAATATTTGTCTTTTATATAGTTGGCGACCGTTAGTAACTTTTAACTTTGACATACAACAATGAAAGGTATCATTGCTCGTATTCCAAAGCATCCCAAGAACCTTGTTTCTGTGTCGGTATCCGCATCCTCATTGTAAACAAATTCTTGTTTCAATTTTTAACTAGCAAACCATTCATGAAAATTAGGGAAGCCGACATGAAAATGCATATTGCTTCTTTATATGCTGCTTCCAAGCCGAGAAATACATTATAGTCGTATAAACTGCTTAAAATAGCAATAACTATATTTCCAGATTCTGTAAATGATAAGCAATGGTGCTGCTAATAGAAATAGGCTAGATACAATACCGAATGGAACTCTTTGAGATCTATAAACTATCAGATTTGACCCAATTGGCAATTTCCAGATATCACGAACCCAAAGAAAGGGAGTAATATCTTATATCAAAGTTTGTAAACCCGAAATAAACATAAAAAGAACCTCTGTGTAAGCAATGGTTAAAGCTCGAGTCATCCTTTCAACTCTTTTTTATTGCTTTTTTGCGGAGTGAGTAGTAGACGATGTGGCATATAGTATATATTAGACTGTCAGGTATATATCTATACAGCAGCATCTTTTTAAAATTTGAATCTCTGCTCTATGCATTCTGATATTTGTTATTGATTTTTATTCGACGTAGATGTGAATGAAGCCTACCCTGAGCTAAAGCAAAAAATTATCTGCTAAACCTGATAAATATTCCTTCTGGAGCCACTACACATGATATCTACCTTCTTCAAGCTTGATTGTAGCATTGAAAGAAGTCTGAATTGCACAAGCGTCATGAGACGGATGGCGATTTGTCTTTCATCAAGTTCCCACTACAATTTGAGTGCGCGTTATGATTTATCTGCGTTCAAAAGCATAACCGCTATTTCTTCGGGACGCGTATGTAGCATTGGAATACGACCGCTAACTATATACACATCTACTTAGTCAAGTATAAAAAGCATTCCTCCAGGGCACTGTATACCATTTGACAAAACATAACCATGGTAATCATAATAGATCATCAAAATGTCTATCGGAACAAACTGCGGAAGCGAAACAATTGGTTCTGCAAGAGCCACGTCCATGAGATCCAAAAGCCGTGAACGGTCATGTGGTATTTTGAATTGGGCAAGCAACTGTCGGAACAACACTACAAGTTATGACTTTCTTACTGCCATCCTGACAACCAAAGGCTATTTGAACCATCTAAAAATTTACAGATTGACACTTTGAATTTTGGAATCCAGGAACTGACACCCATTCATGAAGAAGAAATGGTAAATGCAACTGTCTTTGTTTCGATTCCGTAGCCAATGTTCGACAAATAGCAGCGTCCGAAAATAAAATGAACAGTAATGACCTATTGTTATCAATGTTACTAGCAGTGATCAGAGCAGCTTGCAATACAGTATGTTCTGACAAGGTGGTAACTATTGTTGCTGAGCTTACAAGCTGGTTTGCAGCTTCTGTAGGACCGCGTCGATTATTGTTACTTAAGTCAGCTTTGGTTGCCGGAATCTCAGAAGACTAAGCACTAATATTTAAATTAAATTATACTCCTGACCTCTTTGAACTGGAACCTGATGCTGAGCGAAAGTTCAAAATACATAAACTTCAATGATGGCCACTTTTTTGACAGAAACTGGGAAATTATCTCTGCATTGCTTAACGTCATTGTGCAACAACCAGACAACCGAAACAGTGGTTATGCTTTGGACAAAATGCGCGACACTCAGAAACATCAGCCAATTGAAAACAGTTATCAGTAAAATGGTTTCGATACAGTGTGTAATTTGATTATTGACCTCAATAACAAGAGCAGATGCCATACTTAGTTTAAGCTTCAAGTTATCATTTTCACCTTCGACAGAATTTCGTCCCTAGAAGTTGCCATTCTTCCCATTTCGCTGGCGCTAATTTCATTTTTACCACGTTCGAATATTATTGTACGTCAACTCTTGGTCTCCATTCCTACTGTAAAGGCCAGTTTTAACACAATGTGGAAGTTTTGATAACAAGATAAGTGCAAAAAATTGTACAAATGCATCTTCCGAAACTCCCAATGCAACAATGGAACGAATATGTTTTCCACACTCATCTGACGTTTACTGTAATTTTTTGTGCGATGGTTTGACTTCGGTATGGCTAACATAGCTTCAGTATATGCTAAAATCGTATGTTGTTTATATCCAAACGGTTCGATGAATGCCTCAATCGCTGTATGATGATTTACTGCAGCCAACATGGAGCAGTCAACAACCATAGCAGCGTCTGATAAGATAAATCCTTTTAAACAGTTGAATTTGACAAAAGCTGAAAGAAATTACTATTTTTGGACCGCACTATCAAACGAGTCCCAGAAACTTTGTCATTCAAGCGGATTACCATAGTATGAGATTATATTCAATATATTCAATTTAAATAAACGCAACTGTTGAGATTTCTCAGACTGGGTCATGGTGCCGGTTACATTCAAAAAATTTTCATCCAGTATTTCAAGTCTGTCTTTATAGTTTAACAATTTCTCGAAAGAAATCTCTACATCGATGACAATCATATTTACATCATCGCTTGTAGATTGCCAACCTTATCCATTTCTCGTTTAACAACTGCTCACATTCCCCATGTTTGTTAAATGTCAGTCATGACGTACAATATATATTGATGGTACCTACAAATTTTTAAAACGATTAGACAAAATAAAACTACGGAACAGATGTATTCGGATAGTCCGAAGTATGATGTTGCTAACTCGCGAAAGAATAAAAATCTGAACCAATTCAACTGTAAAACTTTTCCAAACAAAACTTTTCATCACAATCATAATACAATTTAGTGTTAATAATATTCCTGTAATTTACATAAAGTCAATCTTGCTTGATTTCTCGACACATGTACAACCAATGTAATACATTTCGCTACCATACACAAACCAGCTGCAATTGCAGAACCTACATAAATATTTAGGACACAAAGAAATTTTAGCAGAAACTGCCTACTCGAAGCACATGCGACTACAGCTGTCCAAAGATTCAACTAGTCGCGCTGTCTCAAACTGAAGCTGTATCGAATTTTGCGTAATGTGAAACATTTTCCCTAATGAAAGAACAATGTTAAAGCAAACATAATACAACTGGACCGGAACTTAGCTACAAGACAACGCCTCTGATGTAGGTTAGGCTAAAGAGTTATCATGACATGTGGTACGAACGAGGCTTCTTTGCAAGATTTGTTTAGACTAGTATATGCTAAGACCGTTGATTTTCTCCGCCTATATACTTGTACCATATGCAAATTGTGCTCCCCGAAGTTTTATTTAAGACGTTTACGACAATGAATATATCCAGGCATGGCAATATCGTTTATACATGGATAGATTAATTTTTAGCAGCAAAATTTTTGGTTTATAGATATAGGTGCAAAAAACTACCATGACTTATTTGCTTATGGCGAGCGGACAGTGGTATTTTCTGCTTGTAATGGGGCCCCAACAACCTGGTCGCGCATTACAATGCAACGGATATAAACAGGTAATTGCATAGCCTGACAAAAGATGGAAACAAAGCTAACTCATGACTAATTTTCACTCTATATTGTAATGATATAATTATGCCTATAATGCATCATAAACACGTGTAAATCAATATCAAAAATAGACGTTATAACGCGCTCAACCAAATACCTTATGCAGCACCAGTCTGTGGGATGATGGTGAAAAAGCATACTATTAATATTTAAATCCCTTAGAAATGCGATATTCCAAGTGCAAATCGTTAATTTTATATTCCACCTGATTATACTATATTGCGTCTACATCTGAACTGTTTTATTTTATCCAATATTATTTCAAAGACTTACTTCGAAAATGTATTACAATTGCTGCAATGGCACAAATGATGATTGATCCAGTTGTGAGTGCGTGAAGAATTTTTCGACCAAAGGCCCTGTAACATGTGAATATAAATTTGTGAAGAAAGAATATATACCGCTTACTGTTCCATTTGCAGTCAAAAATATGACAAATCGCTGAAGATTCTTATATGTCCAATGCCATTATCAATATCTAACAAAAAGATTATTTCGGTAACATGCCGGAATATCAAAAGTTGGAAAATCATGGAAAATTATCAGCTATGACGCAAAAATGCTTTTGAAAAATTCATACTAAAAGCACTTTTTATGTGGACCATACAACATAATACCGTCGTGCACGTCGACAAGTAGTGTTACCGCTAACGCCACAAAACGCTGTTCTCCGCAAATTTCTACTTTACACTTGCGGCTTTAGCCATATGACAAGTTCTATATATGAAAAGGAAATCTTTAACTTCGCAAAGCGAGCTAACAACAACGGACGTGGAAACATACACTGTGCCCAAAACTCAGCGAAAAATCTAGACCTCAATCTGCGCCGACTCTGGTTGATAGCAATGTGCGCGAACCGGTTAAGGCGAATAAATCCAACTACTGTCTACATTTCAAAACGTTAAACAATTTAACATTTATATAGAACCAATAATGCAGCAAATACAGCCTTGGAATTTTTATCCTAGCTTGAAACAATATTCAGCCGATGGCATAAAAATGTAGAAAAGTTTTTGAATGCAAAAATTAGTTGCGCCAATTTTAGATAATTTTTTGATTAGCCATGCAATTTTAGTTTACATTCTGAAAACAGAACTATATACGACGGCTCCTTAGAACGCTTAATGAAAATATTGTTTGTCTAAGCCTTTTTAAATATATCCATGGAGCTAATGCACATTGCGTTATTTTAACTGAGTTTGTCGCGTACCGTATGTTTGCATATGTGTTGTTATTTTTTTTGTTAAGAAATCGAGCAACACCGCTTAGATAGCTCAGTGGTTTGTGTACGCCACAGTCAATCGCACAACTAGGGTTCGATTTCAGGTGTCTACTCCACATTGTAAAATATTGCGCTATACGCATATTAGTTCGAGCATGAAGGTATTAACACGCTAAGAGCTGCATAGACTTACCGTAATGTAATATCAAGAAGGAAAATTGATATTGTTGCAAGAACACGCAATGCCAAAAACCAAAGCAAGTTAATATAGATGTTTGTTGCAATATTTTGAACCGAGTGTAGAACAACATGCATAACAAAACTGCATGTAAACCTAGAAAACAAAATGGAACAAGCTATGGCGCTGCCGTAAAATGTGCTTTTATAACAGAGTAACCGCGAAACGTGTTTAAAACTGTAGAATAAACTTAAAATTTCTATGTATCTCTCATTTCATGAGTGATTATTCGTTTTGTTAAACGATGAAATTCCAGGTACATATAAACACAATGTTAGGTTTTACTTCAAATATTGCTCTTAAAAGCTTTATAGTACCACATTACATGCACTAAATCATTCAAATTAATACTGTCCACATTTTAGTAAAATAGATTGTGTATTTTTGTAAGGGTAGTAATAAATTAAAAATGAAGTATGATGTATCTGAATCCTAAAAATTTCGAAATTCTATTATAAAAATTCCAATACAGAAATTTAGCTTCTACATTCCTGACAATACATCATAATATTGATCATCAACTTTTACCATGAAATCCACAAGATCGTTGAACGTACAGCAACCTTGCGTCGCCGTGGTACATGCGGAGCTGCAATCGATTCACGGCCAAACTCTTCCAAACACAAAGATATAAGAGTATAATCTGTCGGACGATGGTCAGCTTCGTGTGAATAGTGAATTAGGACTTGTTTGACATCGTTTTTGGTGATTGGATATGATGTACTGACTGGACAGCAAGCACTGATCAAAAGTTTTGCGATAAGACTTTCAGAATTTCCGTTTTCGGCAACACTGAATGAACCACCGAAGGAACGGTCGCCGCTACCTCGGCAAAATGTTGCTGTGGTTAAGACGCGTTCAGCATACGAAAGTCGACCGTGTTGAAGCAGCCAGTACGGAGATTCATGAAGTAATCTATAGAACAAAATAGCTTGTGAGGTGTACGAACTGTAGTTCGCGAATCATTTCTTGGCCAATGGTGCTCTAAATACTTAAGCTAACGGAAACATCTACGTTTAATTAAAAAACAAATATAAATTCTAGAATAAAACAAATCTTCAATATAGCTCCGATATAAAAATTTAATATAAGTTATTTATACCAAATGCACACCTAAAAACTGTCCTACAGCGTAAGCTTACTATAAGCAGCTTTTTGTTCTAATAGCTTCGCAGGCTTTACCGTATCAGAAAGTTTTAGGTTGAATAATTTTGAGGGGGTCATACTCATGCAATTTCCCTTATACGACGATATGGTCTTTTTTCGGCTTGCCTTCCCTCCCAGCCCCCGAAAATTTCAAGGGTGTACCTTCTCGAAAGTTCTTTGTGAGAGTATTGACTTCTATCACAAGGTTCCTGGGGGTAGCAACTATATATCAAGTCGGCAACAACCAAATACATCATAGCAAAAGTAGCAATCATCGGTGACTTCGCTTCATGCTCGAATCTTTTTAGTTATTGGCGGCGTAATAGCTGCTACCCCCGAGGCAACATGGGGCGTATGGTACCCTTCTGAAATCCTGGAGGTAAGCAGAAAAAACAAGCTAGTCATGGTATAAGGACCACTATATGAAATAAGACTGCCACCTTTCACTAAGCTGTGACATCAAGAGTTACAGTAACATACTGAACCGCATGGTATACGTTTGGAGTAGATTTGTCTCGAATCTTCGGATAGGCGGAGGAAAACTACACAGAGACAAGCTATATACCCTTCGTCAGGTGGCAAGTACCCTTTCTAGATCATGAAATACCTGGTTAAGGTTGATTTCATTCCCTTTTCAAAATTTCTTCTCTCAGTAAAGTATCTCAGTTTACTTCGCCGTAGCTTTTAATGAAAAATGTAACTCTAAATACTGAGAAATTATATATAAAATGTGAAATTGGCGAAACTACAAAATCATACAAGAACTTACATGAATATTAATAGCAAGGGTATAGCTAATATATTGCCGTACAAGCATAAATTGTACCACGACTGAGTTACGTAGCCAACTAGCGTATATCCAAGTTGACCAACACAAAATACTGAAAAGCGCGTAAATATACATATATATTAGATTTTCAACTTTTGATCCCACTGGTGCTAAGTGAAGTAGAACAGTTATGCATGAATTTGCCGTATACAGCCTTTCTGCACATGCATTGTTATTCGCTATGTTTGCAAGGTTCTTTATGGAACGAAGCAACAGCTGTAAAATAGCTCAGTGTTTTGCGTAGTTGGGTCCGCAATGAAACGAACTCTGGTTCCATTTCTGTCACCGACTTGAATTTGTCAAAAATTGCGCCTTACACAAATTGGACGTTAAAAAGGGAGATACTTAATTTACTCATAACATTGTAATTTAACCTGCAGTATATTACACGTCAAGCTGAAATACATATCAATAATAATAAAGATTGTCTTTATTGGTCGCTTGATGACTCTACCCTGCTGTACTTTCCGACGTTCTAGTTTTATACTTGTTGGTCTTTAAATATGACATAGAAAAATTTTGGGAACTCAATATCATAAAGTCCGCATTATAGAAGAACAGTATATTTTGGTGTTTGAAAAACATTAGGCGGGCAGACTGTGACGGCCAAAAACAAGTTCCACAAGTTACAGAAAACTGGAAAGTTCCAAAAATGATAACGAAAATTCAATCATTTGGAAGCTGTGATTGCTGCAAAGTGTGGATTCTTCATATACATCTGCTGTATTACCCGATCAATAAGCTACACGATATAACGCTCACAGTGGCACGAATAATTTCTCTGACGACAAACGCCAAAGAGAATGTTCGATGAAGAGTATGATTCTTAAATAAGCTATGTTTAGGGTTATTTCACTTAAACAACTATAATGAGAACTAGAAAAAGTAGTGGATATTGCAGGCGTACTTAAGGAACTATTTGGTCAAGTTGATGAGCGCAGCAGAAATTATTTGTTGAGAATTATTTATAAATATTCCGTTTGGCTAATCTTGGTACTCATAGCAGGCCAGTGTATGTGGAAAATTGCACCCCAACTGCGTTTTCTGATGAAATGTATAGCTCGTGCAAGCAACAATTGGTATAAGCTTATTTTACGGAGACAACAAAAGCTTCATGATAAATTAATTTCAATTTACCTACAGCAGCAGGTTTTGACAGCGGAAATTCAATAAATAAAATACAGTTAACATTATTCAAACTTACTTAACCCCGTAATCCACATCCGATGATGCTTTGAGACATGCTCAATCAAAAACGTATACGTCGTTGTCATTAAAGCACCGATACAAAATCCAGTTCCAAATCTAAATACATATCATAAACTCTGCGAAATGCATAGCATCTTGCGATATTTGGTTCGGTTCAACTTTCAAGACATTTTCACATTGTGATAGATTTAATCCGATGTGATTTCTAGTCACACTGCAAGCAATCTGATACGCCCAACGTCCTGTGTGTCATTTTGTTGCATCCCGCATTCACGATATCACCGGAAAACTAATCAAATTCTGCTTAAATATCTTGTACTTTGAAAGGGTAACTTATTTCTATCAAAATTCTATAAATTCAGCAGCACTTTGGCGTGATATTGTTTCATGTTTAGGTATTAGGGTTTAGTTTGACCACAGGCGTTTAGTTTGACCAAAAGTACTAATATAACCTGAAGCTAGGGCAGATTTAGGTAATACTAACAGATATACATATATGCATATACATTTAACCCTAAAATACTTAGCTTTAGGCTCCTTATCTTAAACCCTGTGGAACAAAAAATACCAATACCATTCACTTAAAACTCCATAATTTGTCACTTATGCGGCGTTCACGTTATAATGTACTCAACATTTGTAACCTATGTACACCATACAGTGTTAGACACACTGTTGACAACAGGGTATCTTAGACACCCCCATGTCTTTAATAAATTTATTCAAAGGTAGCTAGCTACGCGTATTAAAACTTCTCGACAGTGTCAAGCACACCGTGTCTTCTGGCAGTTTTATTGAAAGTGGTGGGAATTATTTGAGCAATGTTCATATGGGCTAGATACAAATATTGTAAATTTAGAAAAAAAACTACACAGAACAGTTGACTAATTAACCGCATTAGCTACTGACGGTGTCCGTTATAGTTAATTCGCGCCAAATTGGTAGCTAAGGGTGTGTCTGTCAAGAAAAAATGTAGCAGCTAAGGGTGTGTGGTGCACCCAAAGCAATTGATTTGCAGTATGGGTGTCACCCTGACTGTCTGTACGGTAGGGTCGCGACTACAAGATGACGAAAATTCCAAACAGCGGGGAGATTATAACGTGAACGCCGCATTATTCAATAAAAAGAGGAAGTCTCTTTGACATAGCATCTGGGGACAGGTGAAGTCCTTTTACTTAGGCTCCCCAGGGCCGGATTACTCAGGCACGGAACAACCATACCGGTTGATTCTTCCACCCGAGATCAGACCAAACCCATTTCCATGCCGGTTGGGGCTAGTATTTCCGTCCCCTTGCGCCCTAGGAACCCAGGGGTCGCCCTGGAATTAATATCTGCAATTACTTAAGGTAGTCTCTCTACCTCTAAGTCAGGCAGCGATCGCCTTTTGAATTTCTTTCCTATTTGGAATAGCAATACCGATGAATTGTTTTCTCCGTTTCTTTCTCTTTCATAAAATATTCAAATTATTTAGAAATAATGCGGTTTTAAGTTATAACAGACCCACATGTGGAAGTTTTGTCCACCAATAGTCTATACCATGCCATGCAGTGGTATGTAGTACATTCCGTATTTATGTAGTACACGCCGCATAAATGCAACAGTGCCGGGTTTGTAAGCCGAACACTGTTGCTGAAATTTATGCTTGCCGCCTTTCTTTTCATTTAATATTCAAAGTTTATGGTAACAGCGTCAGAATTTTAAGCCAAACGCTGCGCCAGCGACCCACGCATTCTCTTTTCCTTAAACATCGAAGAAACGCCGGAATTCATTCGGCAATTTGCATATTTATAGTGAAGCCGCCCATTTCCTACGCGTGCCTACTTTATATATAATATACATATACATATATGCGTACGCGCGCTATACACCTATACATAATAGTATTGTAAGGGCCACGGCTTTTCTCAAAAAACCGCGTTCTTACAAACGCCCGCGGCTGCCGTACTCGGCCCTTGTTACTTTTAGCGATGCTCGAGCGAGCGGTATTAGCGTTGTTTTAAATTGTTATGCGCCCCTGTGGTATTTATCTCTATTAAGTCGGCAGTGAGCGTTTTGGGGTGATCGAGGTGTTGCACCTGTCTTCGTTCGTTTATTCGAGTCCTCTAACTCGGTGAAGTAAGGTGCAGCTATATTGATTTTTACTCGCAGTCTTATTTGATTAATTTTGTGCCTATTTGCGGTTATTTCGTGTCTTATTTATCACTTTTGTAGCTACGGCGAGGGTCACTGCCCTGTTTCGTTCAAAATTCAGCGTCGGTTAGTAGATCTACGATAGGCAGTAGGCGACGGTGTGTTGTATTATAAGAAGTATTTTATCTCTGTTGTAGTGGCTGTGTCGTTATATTATAAGAGTTATCTTATCTGTGTTTGCAGTGGAACTGTTTTATTGTGTAATGTGCCGTAAAGCGATGCTAAGACAGCGTGTGTCGACGCATAACCAGTATTTAACTCGAGTTTAACATTCGAGCGTGCAAAATATATCCAAATTATGGCGTCGTGAATAAAACATTTCTCTATGACCCTTTTTTCACTACCTGTGCTACGGGCTTCAACCGTTCGCATTTTCAATTTAAAAATATTGTTAACATCTTCGGGTTAACTACATCATTACGATTTGAATGTTACCGATACTTTGGTGGAAGATTTATGTCCCTCTTTTGTAAAATGGTCCTTATCTTTTGTCCGCTATAAAGTTTGTACTCATTACTTATTTGGAGTTGCTGTTCAATTAATATTTTAATTATCATATTTTATGGGGTTGTTTATTGACTTTGTCCTACTGAGTGGAGCCAGCTGGAGCGAGTATATAAGGCGTGTTCGTATCGACGCGTGGAGCTCAGTGCGGTTTTGCTTGTGTTTGTTTCGGTTCCTGCAGTGCGGCTCAAATACTAGGTTGTTTTTTTCTTGTGGTTTTACTGGATAACGCGTGTCCCCGATGGTTTTCTGTATACTTTTTTTCCACGCTGGGTGCTTCACTGCCCGAGCACGCCATCGTTACCATGTCGTTTCTCGTGCCCACGGGAAGGGAATAGGGCAAGATAAGGACCGTTGGGTGCTTCAGGCCAAAATCGAATGAAAATTCTGTTCTGTTTCTGAACATTCAGTAGTCGTTTTATTTTGTGTTCAGCTTCAACATAGAATCACCGTGCTGAGTTCCCGACCTCACGCCCACTGGGTCGGGAGGCCGTAATGTTAATAAAGTGTGTTTCGTTTTGGGTTTTCCGTGTTTTTTAAAAGTTCCGACTTTTCGTCTTCTGCGTTCTTTGTTCTTAAAGGTGGTACGCTTTTATTTTCAAGAGGGAGAAGATTTATATTTCACTTCAGCGGCCAAAAAGAGCTAATTTATTATCTTTCGTTCTTTCTTAAGCTTGTTCAGGTGGGCCTATGTTCCAACACAAAGGGGTTCTTTGTAACCATTACGTTGCTATAACTTGTAAGGTACCATACCTTGTATCCGTGAATTTTGTGCTTATGTTTAGTATAATCTATTGACTTGAAGTAAAAACCTATTCACTTAGAACTCCGTGTTATTTGGGCTGTGTGCGGGCGCCGACATATGACCCTGGAACACTGGTGCAGCGTACTAGGTGAAAATAGTTTAAGCTACGCCAATTTTAACCAAATTTCATGCGGTTTGGAGTTAGAGTATGCAAATTTATCTTTGAGCACCTCGCCGTTAAGCGTGTGTTACCGTACGGAAGCGCTAAACGACCATGTCTCGCACCGATCACGCAACGCACCGTTAAAGCCCGGTAACCACCTATGAGCCAGTAAGATAGTCATTTCATCGTAGCCTCACTTCCGTGTGGTATGGTAGCTAAGGTTGCGTCTACGAATCAGTGTTACCGACCTCTGCCTCGGGTCATGCGTAGTTGCATCTGCTGTCGATGAAGTGCCGTCCCCGAAAAATCGCAAGCGCCTTGCCAGCTTAGGCATCGGAGCAGGCCTAGATCTCCGCAGTAGGAACACGTTGACAGCTAATGCAACCCCGCGCAGGATCTAAAATGCCTTCGGAGTTATCCTTCACCCTTATTGTCGGATCGGGACTGGGAATCCCGAGTCCCTAACAACAGAATCAGCGTACTTACTAAGCTGCTAAGGGTCCCGCTGAAAGGGACAGCCCATCTTACTGGCCCCGCTAGCGAAGAGCATTCGTAGCCCTAGCCGTGTCTTCAGTACTAAATAGTTTCAGACCGTCCGCTACGTAAGTAGTTCACACATGCATCAGCTACAAAGTGAATCACAGCAGCTGCCAGTTGTCGCCTGGCTTAAAGAAATGCACATCCATTCAACCTGTGCAAACTTTCAATACAATATTGAAACCTGATACCGTGGGAAAATCAACATAGATCACAGACAAAGATAACATCCTTTAAAGCATTTAATACCAAATTGTGTACGATTTATAAGCTACGAAAGCAGGGATTTGCAAATGAAAAAGATCGGAATATAAGTGACTACTGTTTAAGAACCGATTGATAGCATGGGGACCTATGACTACATAAACTCCAATGGAGGGAACTGCCCATTTCAGGCCAACGGCCTCGTACGGGTCAGTTATGCCGGGGGACCTCACCATACCTCTAGACACGTTAGCCATTACAGCGGGCCCCACCCTTGAACACTGGGGTTTGGGAGGGGGTGCGTCAGCCTATGTCCTCGGGGGGTGCTAAATCAGCAGGCAGTCGCAAGATTTAACACAGGCACCCGCTATCTGGATATCCCGCCCCTTCGTCGGAATAGGTTACCCGCCTACCCCCGAAATCCCGTCTCGCTACAGTATTATCGCATGCGATATGCGAATCTAATATATAACAAGTTCAAGTGTCGAAGACTAAGTTTTCGCCAGTTTATTGCTAGGACGGTGAGCAGTTTTTTCTCAAAAGAAATCAGTAACGACAGTTTGCCACTTCAACAGCTTTTATCGGTGAAAATGCACAGCGCTTAGGTGTCTATTTCACGCCTTCGCAGCGAAATTGACATTTTATATATCAATCCCCCGTAAGATGTACACTTTCGCAAAAGCTGATACAATGCACCCATTTGGCGAATGAACCAAATAGTAAAAAGGGAAAAGCGAAAATTTCCGTATTGCCTGGAAATAGATACCACACAGTTACGCTAGAACTAGAACACAAGGCTTCTGGCAGCAATGTTCAGCAAGGCTTTTATATATTACATATTTATTTGTTACATTACAGCGTGTTTAAATCCTGTACCTGCCTACATTACTTCCAACCTGAATTTGGCAAGGATAATTTTAAGCCTCTGTAGGCACTGCTAGCTTAACCTAAACTTTAGATTCTTTAACTTCAAGCCTAAAACCTCATAGTATTTTAAATTTGCTCTACACTTAGTACTCTACACTACGCACAGATTTTACAGCAATAAGCATTATGATTGCCACAAATTTTGTAGGTATAAACATGACAATACATGTTACAATGTGCAGTGAGTGCACACATTTATCTGTGAACGCTGAACTATTACCCATAAAGTTTAACATTCGATCGCTCAACCTTGTGCAAAGGCAAACTTACTGTTAGTAGACCGGTACGTCTGTTGGTCGCACCCATTCCTTCCTTACTCTGCGAACTCGCAACCGGTTTTTTCTATCGAACTCGCATCAAAATTTTATACTTCCAAGTTCAGGGTGGTCTTCTCCCATCCTCACCCATATCGAGCAACCATGTGATTGTCAGCTCATGAGCTGAAGTTCAGCCGAGAAAAACTCACACTGTGAGTTGTATGTATGTTATTTGTATTTTTGCTTGGAGCATCAGTTTTGAATCCGATAAAATTGTACATGCGCTATTGGATTGGGTCGAACGCAAAGAGAACGTGTCATTTTCCATCTTAAATACCGGTGCCCGACAACTAAAATCCGCTACTTCAAAGCGGTTTTCGATCATATAATATTCTTCGCCGATACCTTCTTATAAAGATGGAGTTTATGATATATGAAGTTTCTAACAGCGTATAATTTTCAAATTAGGGGTTACCCACCAAATGGCAGTTTTCCTGCCCTTGAAACTCCACACCGCTCTGAAGCCTCCGAACCCCCTCCTGAAAGGCAAGCATTCCCCCTTTCCGACGGCTCCACGCACCCATCTGTTGAAGGCGCCTCATCCCACCCCACCCTGGCTGTCCTAAATTGGCAAAAATAGAATGAAAAGTGACAAAAATTGGGGTAAAATAATTAAAACAATAGAGCTAATTAGAAAAAAATTAACGAAAATTAACAAAAATTGCTGGAGAATTTTGTGGTCTTAAAAATTGTAGAAAAATTAAATTGAGCCCCCCGACGGTACATGCAAAATTCGTTCCTAACAGATGTCCAATGTGAACAATACGCTTGAGTAAACTTAAGTTGCACAACATACCATTCTCGTTTGCTGCTATGTACGAAGGGTTGTTAGAAAACAAATCGCAAATTTCAAATACCTATTCGATTTTCCGCTCTGTGAAGGCTGAGTGCATCATAACAAAATCGTCTATTTTCTTTTACCTAACATAGAGTCGATATTTAAACAGATAATAAAAATATCGGGAGGCATAAGAATATAATTTTCTACGGGAATCACATAAAATACGTTTCGTAAATTCATGCTAAATTGTTATTTCATTAAATTTTCCCTAAACAACTGGCTCAGAAATTTAGCTCCGTTAAATATTCTGAGGATATAATTTAAGAAATAATTTTGTACTATTTTCGGTGGTTTCATGCTGTGTTTAGGTTTCATGAAATATTGAAATAGAAGTTCGGAAGCACGATTACGTTTGTTCTTAAATATTTGCATATCAACCCAATAATGCACACCACTCTATATCGTAAACTAGGCATATCTAAAAATATTCAATAAAAAACGTTTGCTCGGACCAAATGATGGCGGCTGAGGTAGAATTGGAACTATCTAAACTATCGCCTGCAACTACAGCAAGAACTAGTGAAACATATCGGAGAATAAAAGCTTACCGGAATATACAAAATACTATCCATGAGGGACTTTGAGAACTTAGCGCACCAACGACAGCTGTTGCTGTTAACGCGCTGTAGCATGGCTGAAATTCAGTTAAAAATAAGCAAAACCTAGTTAGGTAGGCGAGGAAAAACAGAGTGAGTAAGGTTAGCCCCACATTCAAAGATTATTCTAATGAAAGTACAAGAATGAAAGCAATGCGTCAGCTACATGGTATGAAGATCATGCCGACAATTTTCAGCTCATTAAAAACTATTCTTGTTGCAATAATTACAAATGCGTGAAATTTCTAAATCAAAATTAAGTAAAACTGGGAATAGAATTTATCTATCATGTTAGGAAATTTCTGGCCCATGTCACATTTAGGGGCTGGACGTTATTTTGTTAGAGAAAAGAACGACTTAGAGCCGTGAGTTAAGAGGCGCAGCTCTCTGAATTAAGCGTAAGCTTAGTATATGGGTCATATACGGACCTTAACTTAGGCTTAGTATATTGAAAACGGCATAGCATAGAAATCGAGCAAACTTAAATGAGGTAATTCAGATAGAACAAAAGTTAAAATAAGCCTAAAAGCAATGAAATTATTTGAAAAATATAAAACAATGCGTATTATTAAGAGTGCGTTAGAGAACAGTAGGTCACTTCCCTGCAATATAATATAAACCCGTGTGTGATAACCCACTATTTCTGAGGCGTCATCATGCGCTGACCCCTTGCTTTAGAGGGTGAGTAATTCGGACCCCCTCTCCTCCTCAGTTTCAAAACTGTCTGCTGGAAAGCAACTACCAATTCAACGACCGGCCCGTTCCACAAAATAATGATGCGGATCTGATGTACTCCCCCTAAAGCTGGGGGACCGACGTACCCCTAAAACTGCGCCAAATTTGAGATCGAGATGGACACAACTGTGCGTCTGTCACAGAAGCGACACACATACGACCGAAACTTGAATCCAAATATAACCATGGAGCTGTTGTTAACAATTTATTAACAAAAGCATTTGGGTTTAATGTTCATGAAATTATGCTGAAAAAAGTATAATATTGTTACTGCTTGTACAATATGCTATGATTATTCTAGCTAAGTATTGGATGTGCAAGATGAGTAGCAAAACGTGAAAACAATTCCACAGCCTGACAGCTGTAGCAAAACTTGATTAACACTGACAAACTTTTGATAAACGGAATTTGCAAAAAACGGCATTTGAACTGAAAAAACCGTCGATCGCTTGGCCCAGAATATAACTTTATAAATTTGCTATCCGGAACAGTCTTACCCACTTTCGGCCAAACAAATCCGATATTTGCCCGAATAACGGTGCACCGAATATCATACCAATGAGCTGGGAGTAGCGGACGATTTGCATAATTTCACGTCCCGATCGATCACAGCCAATATCCCACTGAAACAAAAATTAGCATATAAGCATCTTAAACGCATGTTTATATATGATTAAAGAAGCATATATGTATTCCCAACTACCGTAGGTAGTAGGGCCTTGTATCATTAATGAAGATCAAATAGTTAGTGCAAATACTTCACGATGCAGCTTTCAATCGTCAAGCTCAGCAACGGATCGTTGGTTGGGTTCCGCTCATGGCTCGAAATGTCCCAATAATCTCAATGTAGATGTTTATCAATGTACACCTTGTCTTATTTCTAGCAATAAATCATCTTTTTTGGCCATCTTACGTTACGTAAACATTATAATATTATTTGCAACAAGAGTATCTGAGGAATGGATTAACCAATCTTACTGAAGTTACCTTTAATACAACACTAATTATGTTCTGCATGCACGTGATCATACGTTTGACTGGACAAATCGTTGAACGGGAACGAAAACCGTTGGATCATCAGTAAAAATTTAAATATGTTAACGGTTTGATTCGGGATTTTCGGTATCACGTGTATGAAATGGCAGATAAGGTTAAATCTGTAACCTGTGATATTATAAGATACCCGAACACCTTGTTTAGTAGAATTTTTAGTACTTTCCAGGGTTCTTTTCCATTAGTTCCCCCAGCCCGCGCTTGTCCAAAAAGGTCAAGGATTCTGGAAATTTTGGTGTTTTTGTGATCCTCGAGACCTCAACTGATCATTTCAACCAAAAAATGTAATTTTTAAAATTATAAATTTTTTTGATTTTTCGGGTCTCACAAGGGTCCCTTCTTGGGAACCCAAAGATTTTTTCTCACAAATTGGATTTTACCCACCATTCAACGAGGTTGGACGAGCTGACTCTAATGGTGGTATTTTTAATGAGGTCCGGTAACCGGATCTTAAATTATGGTCAAAAACTATCAGAGGCTGAGAGGCTCAGAAATTAAATAGTTTTGGCCATAACTTAGGATACGGTTATCGAATCCTGTTAAAAATAACACTATTAGACTCAGCTCTCAAGCCGCGTCGAATGGTGGGTAAAAATTCAATTTTTAAGAAAAGATTTTGGGTTCCCAAGGGGACCCGAAAAAATCGAAAAAATTTAAAATACCAAAATTTCCAAAATCTAACCAATTTTGGGCAAACGCGGGCTGGAGGGGTATAATGAAAAAGAATCCTTTCCAGTGCACTCGCCATTTCAGTTTTGTGGAAAATTCAGTTCAGTACTGCAGCGAATTTCAGTTCCTTTCTGGTGATACACCTATCTTTACTCCAGAGCTGATTTTAAATTTATGTTCACGTTACCTTAAAGTTGTGTAATATTCCTAGTCCCTTTCACTAAAATACTCCAGTAAATTAATATACATTGGTGAAGCCATGTTCTCAAAACTGTAATAGTTGGGTTGCAGAACACTGCTTAATTCTAAAGTTCGAGCTTTAATCAAAGCTTCGATAAGTAAGCGTTTGTAATATATTTTTACATACTGAAATGTCTTAAAGTCGTAAATAGCAACCGACATTGTGTCGCTCACTGACCTGTCATTTGTCATTCCTCCTTAACCAAATTCGGTAAAAGTTAAGTCACATCAACTAATGTTAAATTTTCATCAGCTATTCCTGCTGTATATGAATTAGGCATAATTAACTAATCGATTGGGATAAAAGGTCTTATGACTAATTTTTTCGACCCTATAACTGACAACATGCGTATAATTTTGATATTATAGTGTTCGATCCACGCTTAATCATTAGACGCTATGTCGAGGAGCATGTGTGCTATTTACAAGTATTAAAATTGTTATCGCGGAAATAACTATTGTGTATGGTGAGGACTGCCTTCGATCAAGCCAAATTGCATTTTCGAAAGAGGTACCTGTACATTTATAAACCGTGCATGGTTATCGGTTCTATCCTCACTAGATGATGCTGTTTGTGTTTACCACAATTGGTACATTAAATAAACTAAACAGTAAACAGCGGCTAATTGTGTGAATTTAACCTTTCCGCAGCAGACGTTTTATGCAATTATGCATGCAAAATTTCCAAATTGGTAGTGTTTAAGTAAAATAAACTGCTATGGCACATTTTTGAGAAAAAATAACGCAGTATATAGTGAATCACCAGCCAAAGATTACTATCTGACAGTCAAACGTATTATTTCTGGTGCTAAAATTTTTATAGCGTGTTTTGTTTAATGCAGTGTATGTCTATCTTTCGCAATGCGAACTACTATGTACAGAGAACCTAAGGTAGCGTGCAGGCATGTGCCTTTTATGATAAAACTTAGCTTTTAATAAAGGTATTGGTACCGTTATTGGCTTTTACTGTCTGGTATTACCTAGAGTGAACCTTGTGATAATTATCGAGGAAATTTGCTGATGGATTTGATATGGATTGAAAAGCGATTAATTGAACAACAGATTTATAATATTGATTACGGTAACCAAGCATTTGCAGTAAAAACATTGGTAATGAACTTCAGCTGCAAGAATATTTAATAAATCAATAAATGATATAATAATACCAATAAATATATTATTAAACCATCTGATTGCTTGCGAAAGTTTAGCTTCGGAAATCAGAACTCATCCAAGTTCAGATTATACAACTGCGCATATATTACAGTTGTTCAGGCACGTCATTTAAAATATCAAAAAATGCAGTAAATTACAAATTTTCGTTACTTCGACATTAATCGAACGAAAATAGTCGATTGATTCAAGCCGGTCACAGTGATACAGTTGGTCCGTTGATAGGCATAGTTTCTTCGTAAAATTATACCCTCTTGTGTCATTGTTATGTGCAAGTGTTACGTATTCGATAAACACGATGCGACAGACCGATTTTGTAATACGTGTATTGTTGAATTCCAGACTGCTCTGGTTTTGCAGCTGCGGATTTGCGCAAGTTTCAAATGATGTACCGCCATGCGTATAACAACGAAAGCTAGGAGCTGCATATCCGAATATTCCAAATAGCAGATTGAGCTGTGCGATCAGAAACGCATAAGTGCCGAGCGCTAGTACGAAGAGCTGATACCAGCCAAAGCCGAGAATCTACAACAAAATTATTTATACAGGGTCCAGGTACGAAGTCCCAGGGGAGATAGCGAGTGGTCGGGGGGGCAAGTCGTTAGGTAGAATAAATTTTCGAAATTTTTAGTACTCAAAGCTTCTCTTAATTTTTTCCAATTTTTCTCCGATTTTTGCCAATTTTCCTCGATTTTTACCAAACTAGCATCGTTTTTTGCCTATTTTCTCCCTATTTTCATCAATTTTTCATCAATTTTTCCCAAAACTAAGCCTACTTTTTCAAAAAAAATTTCTGCGCCGCACATGAGCGTGTATGAATATTGTTTGATTGTCTGTTTGTACGTATTATAAAATACATATATTAACAACATTAAGTCGAAAATATAAAAAAATATATCTAACAAGCTTGGCTGCCGAAAAGTAAGTCGCAGTAGAATTTTATATACTACGAGTTTAAGTTGCTTTTCCTTAAAGAAAATTTGTCACAGCATAAAACCGCATTCAGCGTGTATAATTGTTAAAAATGTCCAGTTCAGCACGCTTTTCGCAATATTGAGGTAACGAAATGCGTGGAAACACTACAATCGACAAAATTGACCTAACATAACACTCATTAAAATGAAATAAACTAAATACATAACTTAAAGCTAAGTCGTTTAACTATAGGTTTGTTTGGGTGTGTAGGCGTCAGGTAAATCTTCCCCTTCACATTGTCACCAAAATCAACACCATAAACGTAGCCATCTGTGTCTGACACTCGGGCTTTTTACACGTCATAAATGTTGCACAACGCAAAATATATCTAAACAGTGAAATATATGCGTTGCGCTAAAGGTACCCTTAGTAAACAACTCATACTCATGCAAACTTGATGGCAATAAGCAAAGAAAAGTCTATGCAACAAAAGAGAAATTTTCAGTTTATCACCTGCATTCGCAGTAATACACGTCTCGAATGTAAATCTCTTTGTATCTGCAATTCTAAATATCGAATATCATTCAATGCAGAGCTAATATCCACAGACCACAGTGCGAGAAGAGAAATAATATTTCGTCTCTTCAGCTTATTTATGTAGAAACATGATTTGCTTTCTTACAGTGACAATGTTAAATCCATCTTGAAAATGTACGGAATGTTTGATCAATAAAGACGTGGTAAGATTGATATTTTCTTTATTGATATTATTACCTAAATTCAAATGCTTGTATTTTACTTTAGTGATTGCAGTTGTACAAATTCAAGGCGTTTACCGCTCACCATTTTGATCTGGTGGATCGCCTCCAGCTATTGAATTTGAAACTCTTGTCATTTTGCTGCAATACGGTTGTGTCTGATCTATATACAGTGCCCACATTGGCAAAATGTAAAACCAATAACACAGCTTTACGGCTGTGACAAAAACGAAAAAATATATAACAAAACGTGAGAGACAAAAAATAACATTACATAGAGTAACGATGCTTATAATTTAGGCAGGAACTGGACAGCCCGATTGACTGGCTAATTTAACCAAGATCCATACAAATCCGGGAAATGTCTTCATTTAAGACGTAATTGAGAATCATGTAATGAAGGAGATTTCGCATTATTTGCAGGTAAATGGTGCCAAGTAGTAGCAATTCTGTTTGATAAATAATATTTCCTTATAAGCCTGCAATGCATATGGCTAAGCTAGTATGCATAACCCCTAGTATCGGTTCGATCTACAAACTGAGAAAATTTATTGTGCAGTATTGTGCAGAAAATTTAAGAAACTAAAACCAATAACTATTGTGTTTAAAATACGAGATGCTGAAACCTGCTGCGTAACTTTTGAGTACACTAAACAACTGGTGCAGCAATATTTATGTTTTTTTCAATGGTTGCACAAACTAGAAAGACACGTGGGCTAGGATATAAAGGGTGATCCAAATCGTCTTTAGAAAAGTGTAGTGGTTTTGTAGCGGTTTTACTGGCTTTAACAGCCAAATTCGGGTAGCCAGCATTCCATGTTTTACTTCTGTAACGTTGGCCAGGTTTATTGCTGTTAATTAATTTCTACTCGCTTTATTTATTGCTGTTAAATACTTTTTACAAGCTCTACATTATTAAGGCTAGAATACTAGTGCTGTGTTTTAAACCCCTTTGGGAAACTCGCACAACAGTTCTGATGATCCGCAATGTAATGCAGTACACGTTTGTTAAAAAGTAGGGGAGTGGTCAGGCGTGCTGTCCCGATTTACCAGCCCAGAAGGTGCGTGTTCGACTCACGCCGGCATTTGGATTTATACATTTGGAGTGTTTTTGTTATAAGCAAATAAACGATGTTCCTAATATATAAACTCATTATGAGACTAACATGGCACTAAGAAAAGACGATTGAGGTCTTTGCTATGTCGTTTATTTTACTGAAATAAACTGAGAAACGATGAGATTACATGCTAAATTCGGGACTTCACAATATTAACAACCAGAACTACATAAGCAATAATCACAATATATAGAATATACTTCAGGTTGAACAGAATGACCTCAAAGTTTTAGAAACCCGTGCGAAGCATTTAGTTATTTAATATCCGCGAAATCGAACATTACCAGCCATATAAATATTCAGTCCAAAAAATTTTAGCCATGCAGAACTTTGTATAAGAAAGGAAAATAGAACTGATAGCGACTGAATACGTTAATATGTTGCGTAGAGGAGTGTTTTTTCGGTGAATAATGTTCAAAACAACTAAATTTAGATCGGAATAAAGCTCAGATATTGACGCCTCTATTATGTACGACTTTAAATTTATGTCATCAAAGTTGGTAGCTGGCACTCATTTTTGTCCGCCAATCTGCCAATAACCAACTGCGAGCACTCCAAAATTAACATGAAATTTACAAAATTTTCCTCCATTACCTTCTTGGAATGCGAACCTTTCGGTCCTGGTTTTACACTAAATTTTTCTGCTCCTTTTAGGTCATCAAATGTAACGCAAACGCTAATGTTTAAATTGTTAGCTCAAAATTTGCTCAAAATTTGATCAATATTTGAATGTATTTTTCTTAATAAAAATAATTTTGGCACAACAAAACATTACCAGAGTAAATATTGAATATCTTTAAAACAAAAATCATTAAACTATAGCAAAAACGCTCGTTAAATTTTTGACGATTCGCTACGATACTCCAATACAAATCGCAGCCAAATTTTAAACAATCGTTGTTTAAGGTTTGATCTAATTTTGATTAAATTTGTAACTCATATTTTAAGCTGTAAGATTGAGCTTGAGGTGAAAATTTATGCTTGCAAGGCCGCCGTTAAAGCATGTACTTAAACATTTCAACCTTTGACAGTTTAACATTTAGCACTTTGTTTTACAATGAAAATTTCATGCTTTATGATTTAGCTACGACAACTTAGGATTCATCGTAAGCAGTAAAATATTGGTTTATATCAATAACAGGTGCTCAGCAACGCTGTTCAAAATTGATAACCGATATTTGGGATAAGTATTTTTGCGTTTCTCGCCATAACCGTTGTGAATAATTTGGAATGATTGCGACGCCCTAAAGTTGAGATTTTAACATTCTACTGGCAAAAATGTTACTTTTAATACTAATAATAAAAAAATTACTTTTAATATATATATAGTTTAGTTCTTTAAGCTTATTTTCTAAATGAATTTTGTTTTACCATTTGTCTTACACTAATTGGTACCTACGATAACTAATATGAAGAGACGATAATGGCTCTATATCCTGAACATAAGCGGGTTTTGTGAATGTACACTTACTTCGTCAATAATATTTTCCACAACTTCATTCATTGCAAGGTTCTTAGCTGACCGTTGGTTTCACAAGAGCGTTTACTGCAGCTGTTCAAACACTAGTAAATTTTTAATTTGTATTCATGTTATTGCTATATTGAATCTGTGATATTCTATGAAAAAGAAATAGAACTAAATTGATGAATTTATATTAACGGTACGAGGTAGTTTATTATCTTTAATATATTCAAGCATTAACCCTTGCGTACCCAATTATGCGCGATAGAATAATTTATGATTGCAATAGTTTATTCAGGGGTCGGTTCGAATTTGTCAGTTATTGAACGATCGGGGAATTAATCAAGGCATGAAAGGGTGTCGAGTCGAAAAAAAAATTTCGTTTTATTAGTGCTTTTAACAAAATTTTATTATTTAATCACAAAACTGTACTGGTCTATCTTTACAGCAAGTCAGAAAATGAAGTAGTTGCCTTACCTATAAAACGAACGGAAAAATTCTTTCAGGAGTTGTTAAACTGAGTTTGTCGTGTATTCCTGAATTGCACCTGCACGACTGTTATTCGATTGCTGTGCCACATTATTTATGAAATTGAGCAACGTGTTTATGATAGCTCAGTACTTTGCGTATGCGGTTTGCAAATGCGCAATGGGGGCTCAATTCCTGGAACTGGCTCGGAAAGCATTGCACGATACAAAAATTAATCTGAACATTAAAAGGTATAACAAAATTTTGTCCTCTCCCAAAATAATTTTGCAGATCCTGTGGAGATTATTTGGGTTTTTATCCGAAATTTTTGTGTGCAAAACACAAAAGTTGAGAATTTATGTCGCAGCATTCAACTCGAATATTTTATTTTTTTTAAATGGCCGAATGATGCCTAGTATGGTCATCCATATTCCCTATTAGACAGTCGGACGATTACTTGCTACTGTTCGGCTTAATAATCTATGTCGCTGTAGCCATCAAATTCCTAATTACAAATTTCTCTTTCTTAAGAAAACTGCTGAAAAATTGAGTAAAATGAATTATACTTGGCCCGCTCCACTTTTTACCGCCCTAATCCATTTTGAAGAGCTCGCTTACAACTTCCTTGTCTGCCAACGTAGCAAGATGACAATAAAGAATGAAATCTTCGCACCACGTACATAGTATACTAAATTTTTTTCTATAAAAAATTGCCTAATTCGTGCAAAATTGCAAGCTATTATACAAAATTATTCATATAATATAAATGGCAAAACAGTATTTGCTGTCATATGTATAACAGAAAAGGACTCAAAGTGATTATTTGTAAAAATTGCTAAGGCAAAAATTTTGTTTACGTAAACTTGCTAAGGCTATCGGTCTGCTTTGCATAAAATGAGATACAATCCAAGCCGCAATAATTAGTGCAACCCTCTTTTCCCCTCCACCACAAGTGCCACGGGCATTCGAGACATCAAAAAATAAAATTATATGTATATACTGTCAAATTCTCTGCTATACGTTACATTAGTTGAATTATGCATTAAGTTTTTATATTTCAGTTTAAATACTTTGACACCAAGTTTTACTGTATTATTTATATCTCGCCGTTGCTTACGAATAACTACACAAAACATAATAATATATAATTATAGAAAACACACGCTAATGTAAATAATCTCAAAAGATAAGGCATGATATACAGAAATACAAAAAATAAATGTATATAGGTTTCGATATTATTATACAAGAAGCATATCTTGCTAAATCATAAAATATTACTCTTATAAAATAATATTAGCTCTATAACAGAAGCCACGAATCTGCAGTCACGAGCGTCTAGACCAAAACCTTGGTAGCTCTAATTGAAAGACGTTAACTTGGTTACTTTCAGGCAGAGCGCTGCGATTTAGCTTCTGACACACAATATCCGATATATATTAATATTGCGACATCAGCAAATATATCAATTTTAATTAGCAGCATGCTATTCATAATACTGTACAAAGAATTTTATGTACTACGTAATGAAAATTTATGCAATTGCTTTCTCGATTCCTTATCACTATATCATATGTAGAACAGTATCGCCTTAATCGCTGAGGTGGTGTGACTAATTTTGTTGACCTATCGAAACTGAAATTTGTAGAATGCGATCCCATTTATCAAACCTAAGCAGTCTGGTGGACATAAATAGAATTTTATATATGCCATCCGAGCTTAAGACGTAGTTCATGAATTAGATTAAATTTCGACTAGCGTCGAAGAAACGGCTACAGGCGCGTTGAATCGTTGGGCGTCAGGTACACAGTCGCGCTCGCTAACCACAGTCAAAATCATTTCTTTGATTTTTTAACGAATACTTCTTTAAATCTCTTTTAAGAGAAGTATCTTTTAAAAACCTCAGAGACAATTTTCTTGAATTTCAATTAAACATTTTTGAAATAACACTTCTGAAATTTGAATCATTTATGTTGCATATAATTTTTTCACTTATTTTCCAATTAAATAGAGCAATAGAAATGGATACAATAAGTCTGTTATCTGAAACAAATGTGCACATAGTGAAAAAATCCTTATCAAATATCGCTTACAGGCAACATTTTCATAAATCAAGTGATGAGGTCCACTAACTTAAGGGGTGGTAGATGGTTCCGCCGGAGAGGGACCTAGTCACGAAGAGCGGTGTAAATTTTTTTAAATCTTTTGGGAATCATAATGTTCCCCAGTTTTCCTGTATGTGTTCTTATTCTCTCTTTTTTCGCTAACATTTCCCCAAGTTTTGCCAGTATGTGTTTATTTTAACCAAATCTTGCTTAGCAGATGGTCCGAACATTAAGGAGAAAACCCTTACTTCTCTCTGCGGTCACGTGTAATCGAGAATATGTAGAATCTAACAAAAATTTCACTGCAAATTAAATAAATATTTCTTATATTTTGAGAAAGTGAATTCTTTAAAAATTCAAAAAAAATTCTTTGAATTTTTAAAGAATATATGGTGATACAAAAGTCAAAGAATAATTCTCTTAAATGCCGAAGAAGTTTGTATTAAATGTCAGAGAAATAATTTTGGGGGCAATAAGCTACAAAAACGCTCATTTTCGGATCCATAAGGCTTTTTACCAAGTGAGCGAGCAACAACACGAAACCATAACCCACGCTACGCAATAAACTGAGTCAACGCAATATTTCGTAGTGAATTAAATTGTCGTGCAGCAACCACATGCGTCATAGTTTTAAGCTAGTTCCTTTATGGGCAAGCCAGAGTATTAGAATTTGTTCACGAGACAACTAATACTAACCTGATTTACCTATGAGCCAGGCGATCCTAACCGTGTTTGTTTATGAGTCAACCAAGTGTATCCTTCAAATGACTTATCAGTGAGTAGTTATTTATTTATGTGCCAAAAAAACATGAACCCCATTTTCAATATATTACTAACGGTTGACTGTACCAGATTAAAATATATATTTGTGTTTGAAAGCATATAAAAAGATTAATATGATTTGATGGAATCTAAGGCATTTTGGTTTTTTTTACGCAGAAGTATGCTAAACTAATTACTTCTTAATTGCATATAAACACAAAGCAAAGAACGATAAAATTTCTAGAAGAATTGAAAACACATGTTATTAGTTGTACAATGAAAAGTTTTAGCTAGAAATATTATTTACACAAGGTTCGCAGATAGAGGAAGTGGTCCGAGGGCCAAGGTCTACTGATCGTCCATGAAAAATTATTAGAGGTTGGTATTGTTGAAAACGCCTCCACCAAATGCAGAAAAGTGACGTTTCGGCCAGCCTGACCTCTTTGAACCAGCGCTGATGTTATCACGTCAATTAAGGCAAAGCAAAGGTCAAGAAAACGATGCACGGTGCAATTCATTTTTGATTTAACATCGGACCGTAGTTCCTCAAAGCAAATTTCTGGGTACGTCCCTTGAAAAAATGTACACAAGCGTCGAAAATTTCCAATCAATTTATCATATAGGTATAATCGAGAGTTGATTGTTTATTACTGTAGAGTGCTACAATCTTCATATAGGTATAATCTTAAGCACATCCAGCCTACAAATATATCGTTTATTGGGAGGTATTTCGTATTCCATGTGTTTCGTGGAGGTAGGGAAACAGGTGGAAGAAAGTTCACCTGTGTAATGTAGGAAAGGTAAGATCATACATGCTCACTCCGAGGTCCCGGGTCCTTTGAGGGGGAGTAGGGTCAACCATCTGCCTCCCACGGGGGATAGCCAGGGATAAGTGGGGAAGTGGAGTGCACGGACCCTTCGGCACGTATTCTTTCGGCGCCTACTGCGCCGCTAAAGCGGGTTAGGTCACCTTCAGGGAGAGTCTGATGCCACGGAGAATAAACTCGCTATTTCCGATGTGAACATATAGGATCTTATATAACATATTGTGAAATGTTTTCTAGCTTTATTATTATTTCGAACATTGGTTATGTAAACTCTACCGACAGTAAGAAAATTAGCATGTTATGTGCGGCAGTTAGAAATTAAAACTTTCCTGATTTAGAGCTCCCTTTTCCAAGAAACTTTCAGTATTAGTCAGACAAACGAAAAAGAGCTATATTTATATAGAGAAGTATGTATCTTTTATACAATTCTGGCGTTTGGTGGTTTTCTGATATATATAAATTCCTTAGTAACAAATCATATACTTGCAAAAAAAAAAAAAAAAAAAGGAAGAAAAGATAAAAAGAAAAAAACCAAGAAAATAGAGAAAAGAGAAAAAAGAAAAAAAAAGAGAGAAAAAAAAAAAAAGAAGAAGAAAGACAAAAAAAAAAAAAAAAAAAAAAAAAAAAAACAAAAAAAAAACAAAAAAAAAGAAAAAAAAAGACGAAAAAAGACAAGACAAAGAGAACAGACAGCCAAACAGAAAAAAAAAGAAAGCAAAAAAAAAAAAGAAAGAAACAAAAAAAAAAAAGAAAAAAAACAAAAAACCAAAAAAAAAAAAAAACAAAAAAAAAAAACAAAAACACAAAAAGAAAAAAAAAAAAAAGAAAAAAACAAACAAAAAAAAAGCAAAAAAAACAAAAAAAAACAAAAAAAAAAAAAAAAAACAAAAAAAAAAAAAAAAAAAAACAAAAAAAAAAAAACAAAAAAAAAAAACAACAAACCCCCCAACAAAAAGGATTAATTTCAGGAATCCCAATGATATAGTTTTACAATGACAAAAGCAGGTGCTACAAAGCAAATAAAAGCAAGAAACTGAAAGATTTTGTGAAAACAGACAATAATTTTGACAAATTGTACAATACAGATTCTATGCGACCTAAAGTTATTATGCATAGACCGTCATTTTGTACCTAGCGTTGCAATGAAACTCTACCTGTTGTCGCATTCTTCAGGATCAAAGTTAAGTCTTCTTCTAAATGAAGGCGCTTCCGTTCACAACCCGACAGATGATCCATAAATACAGTGATTGAGCTGTGTGTTGGCGTAAGTCGTCCTGAAACAATACACATTGAAAACATTTAAATGTTCTCACCTATAAATACCATGAACACTGCTCATAAATGTAATGAAAATTATAATAGTACATAAACTGTAAAAAAAACAAAATTGAACTTAACCTGCACCGAAAAGCCATTCTATTTTGTTTGTTTATATAAATTTGTGCTAATTATCAGTTTTTAGTCTAATTAAAATATGCTATTTTGTGTTTTCAAACGTCAAATTTATTCGTGAAAGAAATTTTGTTGGACTTAAATTAGAGTAATATTACACATAATATATAGAACAGGGTCGTTTAAGACGTTACATTTACGCTGAATTTGCTTGTGAACAAAAAAGACGCAACTTATAAAGTATCAATAAAACCCCTAATTGTGGGTTAGCAAGGAACCAAATTATATTTCCAATTATTTGTTCCACAATATCAGATGCGAATTCCGAAAGGAGTATTACAAAATAGAATGATTATTGCGTTTATATTAAGTTTAGTAGCGCAAAATATTTGTAATGTTTGCACACAAAATTTAATGTCTTAAAACATGTATAAGAGCAATATCTATAATTTTTTCTGCACCTGTTTTCACAACTTGATATATCGCTTGCGTCAAATTGTAACCCAACTTGTGCGAAAGTTCCATACGAATTAAGTTGGGGTAAAATTAGCAAAAAAATATGGAAAATTGTGGCAAATTTACAGCAAACTGGCAACAATTGGATTACGAAATTTACTTTTAAAAAATGTTGATTACATACAAATTTTAAACATTTGCGCCTCTCCTGGCCCTCCACACCTCCCCCGACCCCTATTACTTTCTCCTCTCATAAGGTCTTTCTTGACCCAGTGAACCTTCGACACCTGCGATATCGACCCCAGTTAGGTTGATAGTGTCTCATTCTCTTTATTACATAATGCATTATTTAACTTTGGATGTGTGCGGCACAGCCCGATTTTGTCATGGTCTATCGTATCTCCAAAGCCATACTTGCTAGCTGCGATTAGCCAGTGTGACATTTTTGACCCAAGCCAGGTTTTATAAATGTATTAGCTAATGGTAAGGAGAGGCTGATAAATTGTCACAAGGGCTGGAATAGGTTATAAAAGCCAGATATATATGACGACAATAGAAATTCGCGGAAAAACATTGGTGATACATGTATGTATAAAAGAGCGTGTTTTACATCGCTACTAGGTTGGCTTGCAAAAGACGCTCAAACAAAAAATTTTGAAAATTATATTTACGTATTTATTTTATCTGTATTTATGCGTCCTGCTTTAATTACTACTAATATTGCCTTTTTGGGCTTAGAGCTAAATATTTTCACTACAACACAATCTGATAAACTGAATGTAATAAGTATTTTTAGTAGTTCTTCTCAGCTATCAAACCCTGAGACATAGCTACTTCCGGATATTGCAAACATATTAGCATAGCTTAGCTATTCATTTTATTTATGAAAGGTCGGGTGTGGCTGTGTCTTTTTGTCACGAGCCGGAATTGGTGCGCACATCTTAAGGTAAATGATGCATAATGCAGGTATGCCTTGTATCATATTAGATAGTACGCTGTAAATTGCTAGACAATACTTCCGCATACTATTCGTTTTGTGAAGGAAATACTACATTTAAAACTAGTAAACTATAGTAAGTGTACAATCTAACGGTTGGCTAAACCAGCCAACCCAAATAGTTTGGTGCGTAGATTTTCATAGGAATAGGTTGTTGTTATTCCTTGAGTGTCCGATTTCACTCCTGCGGCATATTTAAACACACCTGAAAAACCGTATCCACCCGTCTTCCGTAGAAATTATAACGCAACACAAAATTACATTTAAAAAATTTGGAAAATATATAAGAAAAATTGGGCAACATGAGGACAGTTATTGGTCATCCCTTAGCTCACGTCCGTCGCGCACCCGATTTTTTTCTGTCGGAGCCATTTACCTTTTACCTACGCCAATGGAAGACAAAATGTCCGCAGTTCCCGCTAAAAAGTTGAATTGTCATGCTCGCTGTCCCTGAATTTGCTGGAGCTGAGCGTGTCATTGAAAATTTGATGAGTGCTAACGCTAGCTCATATTTCAGACATACCCGCGTTCAAAACACAGAACGTCAAACTGGGAATATGCGCGTTTGACAATCCCTTGTTTCTACTGAGAGAACCACTTTTCCCGGTGTGCGAACATTCGATTTCTGCCGACTTTTCGACGTTCCGCTGATGATCAAAGAAAGATATATATGCATAGAAAAACGGTATGTTGTTAATATGTAGCTAAATCCACTGGAATCGGAGAATTGTTGCAGCTCACTATGAATTTTTGGGTGTAGGAAGTGCGTAATCACTTAGACTTCGCGAATCATCGGGCAAACGGCCCATGTCAACTTTATGATCAGAAGTATAATGCATGTCATGCCGTTCTCGATATACTGTTATATTATATATTCTCGATAGCTGTCAAATGAAAATTTCTGGTTTGGTTTTAGCACAGTTCTGTACTTGATTCCCACTCTACGCTGTTCTTTTTTACAGTTATAACATCCGTTCCGTAAAGTTGACATGGGCCGGGCAAACTAATGTTTCTGAC
The DNA here is from genome assembly GCA_030248225.1 of Trileptium ribeirensis. Lineage (NCBI taxonomy): Eukaryota > Metazoa > Nematoda > Enoplea > Enoplida > Thoracostomopsidae > Trileptium > Trileptium ribeirensis. Next base: position 34,595 of record JASANE010008695.1, read on the forward strand.
GGCACTTCGACACCATCAGCCACTACCGTTTGAAGAATCCGCATTTGGCTTGTATGTTCTTTGCTTGTTTGGACCTACGTTCACACGTTTAGTTGATATGTTTGTGGCCGTTTCGTAGAATATGGATAATGTACGATTTTACAAACGCCATGTCGAAAAGCACAGCACATTAAAACTTCTTAGAATCGTTCCACAAAACTTTAGTAGTTTTTATGCATTCGTTACAGACACTATTAAAATTTCGCGATAATTGCCTTATTACAGGCATCGTCTACTGCTACGGAGCTACGGCGAACTTGTGAAAGTTGAATACTCTACAACCCTGAGACCCGGATCTTCATCATATAAGCTTGTAAATAGTTTGCTTTACCTAAACTTTGGTTAAAACATATAATTTGAATAATATATAGCATAAATATTCGTTAGGACGGCGAAATATGGGGCTGTGTCCGTTGGTGCGGCATGCATCCTGAGACGAACTTTACCCTGTGAGGACCCACACTTATGATTTCCCAGATAAAAATACATAGCCGGCTATAGAATTTTCCCCCGACCTTATGGGTGCGATTTTCAATTTATGGTTAACCCCATAATAAAATCTACGGGGCTCATTATCAAACAACGTTTGACTTTCTTAAACTATAGTAAATAAAAATTTCTGTAAACTGCAACCTATAAGATAATCATTCATGTGCTCGCGGCCGCCATGCGTAGTGACAAAAATTAGCACCCGTCACTATTATATTGCTAAAATTTTACCAAATTTTGTCAATTTGCACCAATTTTCACCAACTAACCGCAAGTTTTGCGTATTTTGTGGAAGTTTGCCGCGAGACGGTGTGAGGGGTGCGGCGTGACTTGATTCAGCTCCCTTACCCGACCCTTACGTATGTCTCATAGAGCAAATCGGAACTCCATAAAGTCAAATCGTAGCAGTCCCACTGTTTGCGCACTTTTAAGCCACTCCCATGAACGAATTTTATGACATTATGTCCACTGTAATCCTGAAGGCTTGCTAATTTGCAGTATAAAAAAATTCACTTCAAATGCATACGGCAAATGGGAAAATTACGGAAATGCAATTTAACAGGTTGAGAATTGGGGAAACCAGAATTTGGGAAGGTGTGAATGTAAGAAAATAAGAAATCCCAAATTCTTACCGAATTCTAAAAAAATTGCCACAGCTTAAATCGGGAAATAGCAGAAACTCAAATGGGTGGGGATTTGGAGAAACCCAGAATACTGCATGAGTCTAAAATTCATTTCAAATTCTTCGGGAAACTGGAAAAATGTGGAAATTTAATGAACACGGTAGGAATTTGAGAAAACTAGTATTTGAGAATCTGTGAATGTGAGAAAATTGGAATTTCCAATCTTTCGCAAATTGGAACTCCAACCGGAAGCTGAGAAACTCCCATACGGCAAATGGGAAAATTGCGGAAACTCAATAAACAGGGTGGGAGCTTGGGGAAACTTGGAATGTTGGAAAGTGGAATTTTGCGAAAGTGGAAATTCCGAAATTCCAGCAAGGTTTAAAGAATTTCAATTTCGAAATTCCGGCGGGAAATTATAAAATTGCGAAAGTTCAATTAAATTGAAAACTGTGAATTTTGGGGAAACTGGGAATTTGGAAAAATGGAAATTTGAGAAACCAGAAATTCCCAATTTCCAGCGAAAATCAAAAACATATATTTCACGTTCCAAATTCCACAGGAAATAAGAAAATGTCATCAAATTGGGAAACTCAGAATTTGGGGAAACTAGGAATATGGGCAGAAAGTGGAAATTTTTGAAAGTGGAAATTTGGAAGCTGGGACTCTTCCAAAATTCACAACGAAGATAGATATAAATTTCAAAAATTCAATTAAATTAGTAACCGTGAATTTGGGAAAACTGTGAATTCGGGAAGGTGGGAAATTGGAACACTGGGTATTTGGGAAAGTGGGAATAAGGGAAAGTAGGTCACTGGGAATGCGTGGAAATTTTGAAAGCGCACAACTGAGAATCTGTGTAAACTTGAAAAATGGAAATTTGGGACAACTACTAGGTTTTGTTACACAAACAATAGGATTCAGAAACTTTGACTACAATCTTAACCCTTTTATACCTAACTATGCCGTTTGGCATAAGCGCATATTTCAAAGCGTTGTACAAACAAAGCATGTCGGTGGCGTATGTTTGCACGCACGCTGTTTATTCCCTTTATTTACTAGGTCTCTTGGAATTGAGCAACAGCTCCCAGATAGCTCACTGGTTCGTGTTTCTCACCCATGCAATTGGGTTTCGATCTGAGGCACGGTTTGAATTTGTCGAACATTGTACAACATACAAACTACTTCTGGAGTTAAAGAGTTAAGCTTTATGTTGCGTTTATGCGGCGTTTACGTTATAAAGAACTTCCATGTGATAGTTTTGTCCTCCAATAGCCTACACCACATCATGCATCCATCAATCTATGCATTGATTGACTATTAATATTAACAGCATCTGAAAATATAAAGAAAATCTGCCCATCAAAATTACGCTATTTTAGATTTCACTTTAGAGCTTTGATTTTTTTGTTTTCAAAACGTTTTTCAGAAATGATTTTTTGAAACATTTCTCACAAATTTTTACTTGTGCTTTATAAATATTATTTACCCCTACTCCACCTCTGAGACCTTTCCTACCCCGACGACATCCAGCACGCCTATAGTTTGCACCCCCCCCCCCACCAAAAGCCGACTTACTTTTGACACCTATGCTCTAACTCTAGTAAACCTTCCCAATACCGGCACTTGCCTAATATCGACATTTGTACGCCCCATGGTATAAAACAATCTAACAAATAGTAATGTTTTACAACTTTTTTATACCTAAATGATCAGTTATTAAACTATAGAGCTAACTGTTTGGCTCTGCGTACTGTTAAAGTATTAGATATGGTTTAAAACATATTTCTTGGATGGATGAATGAGTTTCCACACAAACAGTCAATGTGAGTCATTAATGATCGATTGCGATTTTTATGTAGTTAATTATTTTCTCAAAGAAAAAATTACCATCTTTTTTAAACTGAGCCGCGGATCCCAAATTTGAAGTCAGACTTTATATTATGTGAATTGCAACCAAGTTACTGACATTTTTTGAATTTTTTCTATTGATTGTTTGTTTCACTACATTTACATAATACGACAGGCCTTCTGCCGATAATCTATAACTCTGATTTCTAATCCTACCTTTACTTTTATTCTCCGGTTTGTAAGAGCAACATGTCCACAATATTTATTTTGTTATAGTTTCGCATGGCACAAACACCAATAGCAAGGTACTTCGTTGACAGCAAAAATTTTCCCATACTAAAGTACCACCCAAAATTTGAATAAATTATATATATTTATTAACTAAACCCTAATCTAATTTGAATATATGGTCCACACGCAGCCGTCCCCCCAAATAGAGTATAGGGTTAAATTCATCTAGTATTTGGCTACGTGTTCGAATTGTTCATTTAAATTTATGCATTGATTTATTATGATTTTTAAACACCACCGGAAAATATAATAAACATCTAACGATCAAAATTATTCTATTTTAGATGAACTCTAGAGCTTTCACTTGTTATTTTCAAAACCTTTGCCATGAGTGCTTGTAGAAACTATTTGTCACAAATTTTTACTTTTGCATTATAAATATTATTTGCTACCGCAACAAATAATGTCTTTTTTGTTGTAAATTAAATAATTCTGCTAACTAAAGGGGATTACATGGGCAAGTGTGTTTTGCTACATAACTCATATTATAAACCTCTGTAATTTCTAGGGTAACTAGATTCCACCGATTACATTGTTACAATATCATTAACAAAAATTCTTGGATTTACCTGCAGTGTTAACAAACCCTAATTAGGAAGGGAACTTCTTATAGTTCTTGCTCTGAAGGACACATATGCTGTATTACAGTATAGGCAATCGTATATTTCCACTAAGAATCAATTTCATAGTCTGATATATTGTGACGTGGCGTTGGATTGAGCCGGTATCTGTTGCGTGCGAGCCTCCTATTCTAGCTACTACTGTGATGACGAAACACCGGTTTTGAGCATTTTATATATGTCACCATATACTACATTTGTTTATGGTCCTGCCATAATTCCAACAATTCTACGGATACTCGCCGATTAGCTTTTGCTTTACGAAGTTGTTACAGTTATCCTTTAATCTTTTCTGCATACATGCATGTGATTTAATCATTCCCCGTATTATTGTTAGTGTTATCAGTTCTCCACTTAATCGCCTGCTTTAGCCTTGTCTGGTCATGTATCTTCTGTTACGTCAACATGTTATTGAAAACCTTTTGAAACGTCGATTTTTCGCCAATTGCAAGAAAAAATTATTTTTTCGGTCCATGCTAAGGACCGTCTCTGTTCTAACAATTATCTAGAACGGCCAGAACACTCTAGTATTACGTAAAATTATTCGGTTATCTTGCTTTAGTATTAGGCGCTTTAAAAAAGTTCAGGCTTAGATCAAGTAAGATTATCGCTCGTCACACTGTGCTGGTTGTGTTGGCCTGTCTACTTTCGACTGCCGTTTACATCGCGATGATTATTAGACTGTAGCACAAATGAAAACTGTATTTTAACATATCGCTAAAAGTGTTTAAAATAAACAACTCGGCTGTTGCTGTATTGAATATTGTGCATTTTAGCAGCTGCACCTTGGTTATATGGTGTTTGCAAAGGCTAAAGTTATAGTCGAAACTTGACCAGCCAGCGATTGAGTTTTAAATACCTTACGGTCGAGACTATCAGTTCGTTATCAAATATGTATAGAAATTAGGTATAGGTTTATTTCCCTGCGATTTCAAGTAGCTAAACAATATGTATTTGCAATACGTTGTGTCGCACATATAGTAGTCTTTTGTCACCGATTGTAATTTACTCTGAGGCCGCGTATATAAAAGATCAAAAACAAATCGCGTCGACTGTGGTGCAACTTCGTTTCTATTGCATGGAAATGGTTTTGGAGTTGTATTTCGTATATACGTTGCTTCAAGGTTCGGATTTGACATTCTGTAGCATAGTTGGTGTATTTTTTTGGAAAATTTTATCGTAGCTTGGTTCCTTCTGTTTTACAGTTGCATTCGCGAGCTTTAGCTTAAAAGAACACCAAAGCAGATAATTAAACTATTTAACAATTTATTGTGTGCTGTAGTTTTTTTAATATGCTGGAATATTTAAAAAAACTACGCTTTTGAAACGTTCACCGGCTTTCTATAAAACATCACCACAGATAGCCAGCAGATTATTGCATACGATATCTGAGCTGTAATGAATACACCGAGGATAAGGCCTCCAATTCTATTGCTAGCACTGGCGATTCTGCCTTTTAGCTAGAAACCTTTCGCTTTCAAAGACATAATTTTTAATGACTGAAAATGCATATATGTAATTTTTCTAGTAGACAAATACTAACATAGTGTTCAGCATTGAACTGTTATTTGTTATTTCTTCTCGAAATGAATAAGTTTAGTGCAGTTGTCCCTTTAAAATTTATCTTTTGTTGATTACACGGTTAGCGTTCAATAATAAGACAGTGTGTACAAAGAATGCGAGTCGTTCATAAAACACGGCTGATAAGGCTTTTGTGACTGTTAACATTAAGTAAAAGAGTAGGTGATTTCCCATTTGAATTTTTAATATTTCTGGATACTGTGTTCGCTCCGGTTCTGTAGCGTTGCTGAATTATTTTGGTGGGTTGTAATCATTGTATCCTGTGGGACACCGCCTGTCTATCGTGACGTGGAAAAAATATTATTCTTTATATTATTGAATACTCGGTTACTATAGCTTGTAAGTTATCTTTTATGTATAACGTGGCGTGTATTTTTTGATCCTTAATCTCTCTAACTTTTACTGTTCGTTAGCTCGTCGATAACGTTCCGTGGAGCTTATATTACATTATAACATTTGTTTTCGTATTGGGAATTTCTGTGGACTCGATTGTCGCGGAGTCTTGCTGCTATTCAACCGACGGGCATGCCGATTATTGTTTGGCGGTGTTACGCTCAGTATTGGCACTTGTCGGCTTATCTTTGTTACGATATTATCGGTGTTTTGCTAACGTGTTTGGTAGTTTTGTTGATGCTCTGCTAGGTTAGTGATTCTTGTATAATTGTATGTTATTCACGATATCAACCCGCTGAAAACAAATTCTGTCAATGTCACACCTAGGTATACGTTCAGTTGGTATGGCAGTGCCAGTTGATTTGCAGTAATCGAGTACGCTGGATTTACCTTGATGGCAGTAGTATTTGACTAAAACAGAGATACGTGCACGTGCATAGTGACTTCCGTAACATCATGGTAAAATTTCTTTCTTAAACTGCTGCTTGAAATTTAGAGTCCGGCACCTAATATATGGCGCCGCTTCAGCAAGATTATATCTTTAAGTTTCAATTTTCCACCAATGAAGATTGTCTATTATGCTTGTCATGATAACGCTGGTTTGGCAATTCCGTTATTGCAATTTTTGACCATATAGAACATCTACAAATCTTTATCGTGTTGGTCCAATAGCCATTGGCGTCTGTTTCTGAACATCCGTTTTGACATGTCAATAATTTGAGATGTTTTATCGTATAACTTGGCATATTTGGATGTGCTTTCTTTTCCTTTTCAAGTGTTCCGATCTTCAAACTAATTGATGATCTATCGTTTCCCACTGACAACGACCACGTGTACTTTTGCATACAGTAAATTTGAAGCGTTTCCATTACCTGTATGTATGCATATATGCATTTATTATACTTGTCTGCCTACGTTTGTATTTGTAAGCTACATGTATATATGGATGGTAGCTAACACGTGTGTATGTGCCTATATATATGTCAAATTTGTAGGTATGTTTATGTAAAGTACATCCTACTAATTTTTGACTTTTTTGACCAAGAGTTTCGAAAATTATATTCTAATTTTTGCACAAAATTGCGCGTCAGAAATGTTAAATCATATCCAGCACCTAGTTTTGTAGTTTCGGCTTTTTAGAAAATTTTAAAGGTTTTTACAACTTTAGACAAAATAGATTTTTTAGGTCTTTTGGATTACAAAACATTAAAACAGTCAGAACATTTGCGATAAGTCTTATGTTTTCAGAATTGTTTTTTTCCAACACCATTTTATTAGAACGTCAGTTATTTAACCAATTCTATACTATAATTAGTGAAGCTTTTGTAGGTTACCGAGTGTCTAATCTTCAACAAAGTCTTAAACTCTTCGTGAGAGCGTAGCAGTTTTTGAAGTAATATTTGAGTCTTAAAATATATTTCGCAAATGTCAAGTCAGTGCGTTCTGACCTTTTATCAAAAATTAAAATTTTTTTATCTTGTTCTAGTTGAAGTGCCTAGAGATCAAAAAATGAAACTGTAAAGTTGCGGTGGACCTCTAAAAATAACTTAGTTATAATCTTTAGCAGGATCATGCGATATTTCCTACCTAATTTCAAGAATTATGTGCAGCGGTCTGGGCTTTTGTAGACAGCTCAGTCGGTATAAAAGATTATGTCATGCACTCATCAGGGCCTCAGTCTAAAAGTGCCGATCTACTGGTAAGTGTTCACTTTATTCTTACGACCAAGCGGTCTCCTCTATAACTTAAACAATTTCGCGAGCGAGCACGTTGGTGCTTCTATGCAGCGTTGTTGACTGAGTTGCACATTACTGAGAGCACATTGGTGCTTCAACTGTGACTGAGGTTGAGAGCACATTGGCGCTCCAGTTGCATGGACGTTTGAGAGAACATCGGTGCTACAATTCAGTACTCCTGAGAGCACGTCGGTGCTTCTGTTCTTTTAGCCTGAGAGAACATTGGTGCTTCTGCTTACGTTATCTTAAGAGCACCTTAAAACGCATACCTTTTTATGCTAATCTGGAAGCTTAAATTTTTGCTCATAGCCTTTAACGCCCTAGGATTTCATATTCGAGATTGCGGTTATCACTAACCGCCACCAATACCATGTCAAGACATAATGTAAGCCTGAGCATTAGGAAAAGTTTAAACTTAACTAAACGTTAAGACTAAGCAGATGACGTCATATATGTAGTGAGGCTATTGTTTGAGGCTCATATTTAAAAACGGGTTAAGCGTTGCAGCTAGAAAAGCATAAATGTTTTAGTACGGTATATGATTTTACGCAGAGTTGTTCTATCGCTCGGTTTGCTTGGAACCTTAGCGATCCCACCAATAACTCTGAAATAGATCAATGGCTAGCGTACGTGACTTTAAGCGAGCATTCTGAACCTAGCTACCTAACGTTAGTCATACCCAGGGATACCTTGTGGCGACTTATAATTCATCATCATCATTTGAAATGCAAACTAATTCAGTTTGTAAATTGTTGCTCAAAATTTAGTACGCCACGTCTTTAACCAACAATCGTTATGCCGCATGTTTAACCTCTTAACTCCAACATTTTTTCGCTCGTCGCGTTTCAAAGCACTATATATACTACTAAATTTGCCGTGTATTGTACGGTGGCAGGCGTGTTGTAGTTCTCTAGCTGTACAAAGACCGTACTTTGCAGATTGTAATCGTTGCGTGCTTACGGGTGAGGTGATCCTTCTTGATACTAATTTTAAGCAAGGAACGTTGCTCGATAAACCCAGCTTTGATGTTCGTTTAGGATATTATATACTAACATGGCAGTTAAATTGAATTTTGGGATTTATTATTGCGTTATGAAACGAAACATGATTAATGAATAAACAAGCTGCGTTGCCTGAAAGTGCCAATGAACAGACCAGAAAATTAGCTTCTGCATGAAATATAAGCAGATGTGTTTTCAAGAACTTTTACCAACTGCGGTTTGTGATACTTTGCAATAAATCTTTCAGCTATCAGACCACCCTAAGGCTAACATTTTATTTGTAACAATACACGACGTTCTACGGAATTCTGATACTTTCTACGTTTTGAAATATCGTGATTCATTTGTAGGTTTAGTGTTAGCAGCAATTAACTAGGTATCCATCCATATAACTGCATTGAAATTAATTTCTCCAAATGTCATACAAGCTCGCTTAATCACGTTAACCAGAATATGACGGCATACCATATAGATATGTTTTGCAAGAGAAAAACTACCATATACGGTCCCGAGACGATAGGCTAGCTATTCATTAATACCCAGACAAGACATAGTTTAGACAAGACAATGTTTCATTCAGCGAAAGAGACCCGACAAATTTAATTTTCATCCATGAACTTTGTAAGCCGAACCGAGCAGACACAAACTGGTAACGCGCCGAGCCGAAATTTGAAATTTTCGAGCCGACCCGAGCCGATACACAAATAAATCGATTGGAAACACGATTTGAAATACAACTCGCGGGCTCTATTTTCAGAATTAGCATTACAATTTGGTGATGGCGTACACATGAAATCAACTAGCAATTACGCTATTTTCATACACTAATACATAGACGGCAAACTATAGCTGTCCGAGTTAGCATATCATTTGATAAAAACGGATAAGCGACAAATTAATAAAAAATTAATGAACGTACAAAATGAGTAAATGTACGCTTACACCGTTCGTTCACTAAACTGTGAATTCCTACGGCGGAAATGTGAACCCGAAGTTTTGCGTGATTTACTTCTAAAATTTGACAAAAGAACAATACACGCACCTAAGCGAATTCATGCAGAAGTGTCGTTCTTATGGCTATTCAAGCCGTAGTCATAAATAAGCAAAATATTCAAATACTGATCAATAAAGGAAATGACAGATCAGTGATTATAGCAGACCCGTGCAAAGATCTAAAGTCGCGAGTTCCAATTTAGAACACCACCTTAATCGACATTTTTGATGCCCTGGACTAATAGATTTTAGACGTAAAATTACGTAGATCAAATAACTTCATCCACGATCAACATCTATCAATACGTGGACCAATTATTATATAGTATAATTCCCAGTAATAATTTCTTGCATATTTTGATGAAATAAACAATTATATGTCAGTAGCATCCGTTGGTCGAAAAAGCTTCTATAGACCTAGAAAAGCTTTTAACACCTTCTTGTCCCCTGGTGCTAAATCGATCCACCACGCATTGTGCAGTGCAGTTCTGAGTTTGCCGGTTAGTGTATATTTGCACATGCGTTGTTATTCGCGTGCGTTACGAAGTTCCTTAAAGAAACAATATTTTCTAGAGAGATCTCCGGTCTACGTACGTCGCTTTTAGTCTTCGAGGGATACCTTACTTTTCGACCTATTTCTTATTGTACGATACACAAATTAAGTAAGGCATGACAGCAGGCCAACCACTACCGTCAGGCTTATGCGTGAATATGCGTGCAATGAGTGTAGTTTTGAGTTTGCCGTTTAATGTATATTTGCACATGCGTTGTTATTCGCGTGCGTTACGAAGTTCCTTAAAGAAACAATATTTTCTAGAGAGATCTCCGGTCTACGTACGTCGCTTTTAGTCTTCGAGGGATACCTTACTTTTCGACCTATTTCTTATTGTACGATACACAAATTAAGTAAGGCATGACAGCAGGCCAACCACTACCGTCAGGCTTATGCGTGAATATGCGTGCAATGAGTGTAGTTTTGAGTTTGCCGTTTAATGTATATTTGCACATGTGTTGTTATTCGCGTGCGTTACGAAGTTCCTTAAAGAAACAATATTTTCTAGAGAGATCTCCGGTCTGCGTACGTCGCTTTTAGTCTTCGAGGGATACCTTACTTTTTCGACCTATTTCTTGTTGTACGATACACAAATTAAGTAAGGCATGACAGCAGGCCAACCACTACCGTCAGGCTTATGCGTGAATAAACTTAAAGTGACCCCGCCAACCATCCTATTTTATCATTAAAGATATCGCATCGCAAACCCTTGTTACAAAAAATAGCTTAATTTCATTCGGTTTTTCGCTAACAGAAACTTGGCAAAATCAAACTCAAGTGCCAGAAATTAAGCCTTGTGTTCGAACAGAATTTCGGTGATTTCAGTTTGCCGAAATGCTGATCCCTAATGCATTATCATTTAAATTTGGATTATTCAGTGTTCGCCAACAAATTTAATGCAAAAGTGACTTCACAATCAAATCGACAAATTTTCGTTCTCAAACATTTGGGTAATTTTACTTGAATTTTCGCGAACACAAACTTGTCAGATTTCAATCGTGAGCGCTGTGTTAGCGAACAGTTTTGCATCGAATTTCAATTGACCAAAAATCGTTCCATAACTAATTTTTTATGCAAAAATACAAAATAGGTCACCTTATGTTTACTCGTTCATTACCTAAATTAAATTCACTGGGGTTTTCACATAAATCTCGCAGGACCGCTCAGCCCTGTCGTTATGAAAGTCGGAGCCTGTGCAGACGTTAAAGTCCACTACTCAGCTGTACATTAACTTGAGAAAATGCATTTAACACAATTTTCTACTGTTAAAGTTATATTTCAGTCAGACGACGTAACCACTGGCGTGGCTAAGGTGTACAATATATAAAGAAATATGCTGTAATAATACACATGGTTGCTTAATACTCATATTGAAACAGTTTAAATGATTATTTATATCACCGCCGTCTTAAAAGACAGTGCCGAAAAATGTCATAGTGCGGTCAAAAACAAACTACATAAACTTAAATTAAATAATGTATTTTCCTTTGCAAAATAAAAATATGACGCCTTAAAACGAGGAACTCAATTAATAAAATGAAAATTCCGTCATTTCTGAATTTTCATCATGTTGTACCAATAATTGTGTTAACCCAAGATGTATCCCGGTAACAAGGTCGCCGGGTGACCGGGTCATTTCGTGTCACATCTGTGGCCCGGTCAAAGGCGCACCACCTGAATGATCCGGTGTTATTTTAAGCCGGATGTGCTATACTGTAAACTCTACTGAACATAACAGACCAGTGTTTTTGTCTTGGTCTTTGTCAGCTCAGCCCTTCCGCAGCGACGCACTAGCAACTCAAGTGAACATAAACCAAGCACTGCACCTACGATTACTCTGAATTAGCAGTAAGAAGGCTTCCTCATCCATAAAGGTGGAATGTTGGCAGGCGGGTTTTGGAGTAACATTGTTCAGTACGATCATTCCGTGCAACCCGAAAACAAAATTAAAAGCGCAGGATTACTCCTTTCTTTTTACATCGGCTTCATATACAACTAATTCCAAGCTCATAGTTGCCGTATAAACAACTTATATATGTGACAAGGCCAATTCCAAGACACAGAAATGGACTATATTTCATTTGAACTCTTACATTTGTTCAGTACAGTGCCTCTGGCTACCGAAAACGGAAATGTAACCTGTCCACAGCGATCTGCCATATTCAACCTGCCATACCTATATTTATTCAAGTGTTTAACTGAATATCTATTCAACTGTTCTACAAAACTTTTCCTTCTACGAGTTCACAGATTATTGATTGGTGGTTTTGGAAAATAGGTTTACCGCACATGTTGTGCAACAGCCGTGTTTGAAGCCGAACTGATCACGGCTGGCCGACGGATTAACGGCCGACCGACGGAACAAAACCGAGTCGACGACTAATGGCCTTGTGGCTCTCACGAATTTTTTCTTATTTTACGACACGAAATTACAACGTCGGTATTTATTCCAAAAACTTGATCGATATTGCACATGGCGGTTTTAAGCCGAGCACAGGGGAACGGCTAAAGTGCCGAATCCTACTCCTAACCCAAAACTGTACTGTATTTAGGGCAACAAGCGGCTTTGAGGTCTATCATTATTAAACATTGACACATATTTAGTTAAAAATATACATGTGTATATATTACTAGATGACATTAACTGTGCTGGGCAACGGCCGGAAGTTTGGTTAACCGGCTAGCCGGCCGGCCTGTGACTTTGCCGGCTGGCATACAGCAGTACTGCGGTCCTCTCCAAAATTAATTTCGCAAAATTTTTTGTAATATTTTCTGACGTACCTAATTCTGATATTTGCTACATAGCTTACAAGTAAACATGCAACACTCTTGACGCCGCTATTTACGTTACAGTTTAAGGCTAAAATACCCCAATTCCAAAGTTCACAATTTTTATATTTCAAGATTCCCAAATTCCATAAATTCTGACATTTTCAAAATTCTCAGATTCCCAAGTTCCCTTTAAATTCGAACATTTCCAAATTCCCGGATTCCAAAGTTCTCAGGTACCCAAAGTCCCAGGTTCCTTAGATTCGAACATTTCCAAAATCCTGTAATTTCGTCTAATTAGGTTCCGATTTTGCATAAATGTACACAAATTCCAGGGAGTTGGGAATTTCGACTTTATGAAATTCCTATAACTTCGGAAGCCCCTCATGGTAACCTTGGCCCTGTTTTCTATAATATAAACGCCGCAAGACCAAGCATGAGCTTTAAAGGGTAGCCAACATAAGACTATTCATGAGTCTTTTTTAAACTATAAGCCTTAGTTAACGACTATGTAAATACATGCCCATAAGCAGGAATTTCCTCCTGGAGCGTCATACATCTACTACCTCTAGGGGCGAAGCGTCGAAACCCATCCTCTACCCACACTGGTGTCCTAACTTTCTTCCTCCTATCCCATCACGCTGTGTCGCAAATTTCGGGAAATTGGCAAATATAGTGGAAGATGGAAAATAGACACAGATTTGCTAAAATTAGGGGACAGTTACGAAATACTGCAAAAATTTAGCAAAATTGTGAAAAATTATGAACTTTTAATAACGTCTACATTCTACTTCCCTTACCTCTCTTTCCCAACCCGGCCTTATCACCCTCCACAGAATTCGAAGGTCGACCAACCGAGAACCGGGTCTCTCCCCTGGCACTTAGAACCTTGAATATGTACTAACCAAGTCGTAGTCTAAAAGAAACTAGTATTTAAGTTGAGTTTAAAGTCTTACATTTTATTAAGCTCTGCCTTTTATATCGAGTCCATTAGACCAAAACAAAGCTATAGAAGAAGATTGAGCTACATAGTGATTTAAGCTTTACGTTTTAAAAACCGTAGTCTTAAGCCAAAGTCTTAAGCTAAGAGTAACCTGCGCATTAAGCTAACGACTATGTGTCAGGCTAAGACTAAGCCTGTAGACCGACCGAAACTGTGACTTTAATAATTAAAATACATTTTTGGTTGCATAAATTTTCGGGCGAATTTACCATGCGCATTACAGCTTTATAGAGCTGTTAATAGATACAATCTTTAAAGTTAGAGTTTTTATTGTGCAGTTTTCATAAGTATTCACCGTTTAGGCCTAGCTATTTAGCCTAAGACAGGGAAACGTCTGAATATAATGTTTCGTTTTATTAAACACCTAAAACAATAAATATGTCCAGCAAATACCGAAACTTACAAAATAGCTATTCACGCGTTATATATATTAGCATTTCCTTTTTTATACTTTATTGGGGAGCCTGTATAAGCTCAGCATTAGACTCCAAATTCCATGGTCAAATGCTAGCTGGTAGACTTACTGAAATAAATATGTGAGATTTGATGGAATATATATACCTTACAAATAACCCTAAAACGTTATAAGCCAAAAGTATATTTAAATTATACTGCACGTGTAACTACTTAGCTATGATTAATACAGATTTATGTTATGTTAATATTTTGTTGTTTATGTTTGGGGTTTCCCAAAATATAAAATAGGTTGCCCAAAATATAAAAGGGGTTTCCGGGCGCAAGCCTACCTGTTATATTGTTTAGGTTTGTTGGGGGTAGCGGTTGGATTTGGATTTTTCCGTATGTCGGCTATCGGTATTAAAAAGGGGACGGGATTCGTCACTGAAGAATATACGGTTCGAGGTGTGGCCAGTAGAAGGCCGGTGGGACGATGGTACGGTGCGCTTCTTTCTGTCGTGAGCGGTTGTAGTGCCTTATATATTGCGATGCGGCGTGATCCCCGCTCGGCTTCGCGCTAGTTTTTCAGTAATGACTGATTGAGCTCACGTAACCAAAACGTCAGTACTTTTCTTTAGTACTGAATTGCTTTCAGCTCGCACTTATTCACCACCGGTTTTCCTGCACAGTCTGACTCTTATTGCGCAGTCTGTCTCGTACTCTTCACGCAATTCGGCCACTAATTAATTTCGGTGCTCTCGACAATCCCTTTCAAGTACTTAGCACTTATGTTTATTTAAAACTGACAAGTATTGGCCTAGCCCTTAACCCTAATTTATCACAACTAATGCTTAAGAGTTATACTTGAGCGATAGTGGTTAGGGTTTGTGTTATTTATTACTTTATTAAAGCCCATGTGGGTTGACACAATGACGCCGTACGGTAGCCACTGTGCGATAATCTGAGTACCTCAACCTAAGCCTTAGAATTACATCAGTAGTGCCAGTTATATTACACAGGCCGACGCCGGACATTAGCCAACCACGTTATTAAAACTGTATAGTAGCGGTCGACTACTATGCAGTTGAAGTTTGCTCACTCCTGGCCTTGACTGCCTGGTCTCAGCATGGTTTGAGGATAATGATTTTTCGAGGTGGTTGTTCGAATCCTCACCCCTTACTCAACCGGTCTACTCAAGAATAGTGCGCCCCACACAATGACGGCGGACGGTAGCCACTGATGTGTTAGCACTACTAATTTTATTCGACACCCACATAGACTCTCACCATGGTTACCAATCACTTGACACGAAGGATCGAAGTTTTTAAAGTAGTACTGAACCTAGTATTTTACTACTACCTACCTATCGCCCTAATAAGCCTTATTGTCACCGTTCTCGATTTTTATAAGGAGAAATAATATTACTAATTAAATTAATATTAATATGGTTTAAAGTTACTTAATTGGGCTGCCAACCGCTTTTCACTCCGATCCGTCAAAGTCAACCAAGAACCCTGCGCATTCTTTGCACGACACAAAATCAATACTGTTGCGTCGAATTTACCTAAAGGAAACCCGAGTATATGCGTTTTCTTGTTAAGCTGTAGAAGATATAAGGCCCGAGTATAGACGCCTTAAACTATAAGCACGTACAAAAGGCCCGAGTGTAAGCGCCTTCTCCTCAAATAATTGTCCTTATGATAGCCAATAATATCAATAAAGTCCGCAAAGTCTTTGCGTGCTGGTCTATAGATCGAGCCAAAATTCAAAAATACAATTGCCTATACGCTACTTCCAAAATATACTACCACAACTGATAACACCAACACAATATCCACTATACAACACGTATGTAAAAATAAACGACTAGCTAGGTAGTCGTAACCCAGAATTAAAATAAAACAAGATCCGCTATAACTGATCTCATGAGCCGCCAACTCGATCACAATCCGGAACCAACTGAAAGTAAAACGAAATTAAACTAAAAATAGATATAGCTAATAAAACAAGGCGCTATTATGCAAATTAGGACTAGGTCTTAAATAAATTTTAAACTTTGGAATTGAACAAAATTGAGGGACCCATATAATAGAGAAAAAAGTGAAAAATTGGATTTTAAACCCCGGGAACCCCTGGTAACCTACTAAACCACCGACACTACCCAACTACCCCAAAATAGCCTAGAACCGCAGCCCTAAACTATAAATCCAACTTTTTCACAAATTTTATTATATAACCCCCATTCCGCCAACCTTTTAAACACGGAAATTTATTAATTTATATAATAATTGTTATTAAAATTATTATTACCAGCGCGAAAGCAGGCCTTCGGCCCGCTTCGCGCCGGTAGTATGACAGAGTGGGTTGCGGCCCCCGTTTTTCCGGAAAACAGTATGCTTTAAGTTATCACATTTGTAAAAAATACAAACTTACCATGTTTTTTTCTTCCCTCGTTTGGTATGTGTTAAAATAGCTAAAACACTATTACACCCTTACGGATGTGTCAAAATGTCGAAAACAGTATCATACCGTTACCTTACGGATGTGTCAAAATGTCGAAAACAGTATCATAACCTTACGGATATGTCAAAATGTCGAAAACAGTATCATACCTTTACGGATGTGTCAAAATGCCGAAAACAGCATTATACCCTTATGGATGTGTTAAAATGATGAAAACAACATTACAACCTTACGGGTATGTTAAAGTACTGAAAACACTACTACCCACTTACGGATGTGTCAAAATGTCGAAAACACTATTATACCCTTATGGATGTGTTAAAATTATGAAAAGAACATTACCCCATTACAGATGTGTTAAAATAGAGAAAACATTACGCCCTTACGGATGTGTCAAAATGTCGAAAATAGTATCATACCATTATGGATGTGTCAAAATGTCGAAAACAGTATCATAAGATGGTTTAAAAGGAGGTCCCCCAATTAGGGGGTACATCCCATTTGCAAAAGGTCGTCGATACTTTCGGCACGTCTTAAAGAAATGAAACAAAAAAGATTGTCAAAATCCATGAAGCAGTTGAAAAGTTACATCATGAAAACCAATAAAATGACATTTTTAATTCAAAGGGGGCGGGTTGTGAAAAAACATAACGGATGCCCAACAATAGTGTCCATGCGTTCCCATATCGATTTTCTGCCCAACAAAAACCGCACAAAAATCCATAAACGGTTTCAAAAGTCATGGTCAAAACTATGTGACAAACCCAAAACTTGGTACATACACAGACAGACATACGGCAATTACATTATAAGATAGTTTAAAGGGGGTCCCCCAATTAGGGGATACATCCTTATCGCAAAAGGTCGTCGATAATTTCGGCACGTCTTAAAGAAAGGAAACAAAAAATGATTGTCAAAATCCATGAAGCAGTTGAAAAGTTACATCATGAAAACCAATAAAATGACACTATTTTTTAATTCAAAGATTGGGTGGGTTGTGAAAAAAGCGTAGGGGATGCCCAAAAATAGTGTCAGTGCTTTCACATATTCGATGTCACACAGACAAAAACCGCACATAAATCTCCTAGCGGTCTCGATCATGGGCCCGCGGACAGCCCCGGGCCCCTCAGCATCCAAGAGGGAAGGCACGAGAAAAACGCACGCTAAAGAAAGAATCCCCCAAAAAAACCCGCCCAGCAGGCGCCAAAAACCCCATAAAAATCCATAAGCGGTTGAAGTTACTCGTCAAAATGTCATTGGTCACAAATATGTGACATTAGAAAAAGCAGCGAATACCAAACAAATCCATGCTCCCATATCGATTACCCAAAACCAAACACCAAACCAAACTTGCAAATATGGACACACCTACAGACATACGGCAATTACATTATAAGATAGTTTAAAGGGGGGTCCCCCAATTAGGGGGTACATCCTCATCGCAAAAGTTCGTCGATACTTTCGGCACGTCTTAAAGAAATGAAACAAAAAAAATTCGTCAAAATCCATGAAGCAGTTGAGAAGTTACATCATGAAAACCAATAAAATGACAGTATTTTTTAATTCAAAGGGGTGGATTGTGAAAAAAGCATAGGGGATGCCAAACAATAGTGTCCATGCGTTCCCATATCGATTTCCTGAACTACAAAAAACCGCACAACAATCCATAAACGGTTTCAAAAGTCATGGTCAAAAATATGTGACAAACCCAAAACTTGGCACATACACAGACAGACATACGGCAATTACATTATAAGTTAGTTTAAATGGGGGGTCCCCTAAGTAGGGGTACACCCCCTTTGCAAAACTTTGTCGATACTTTCCGTACGTCTTAAAGAAATAAAACAAAAAAGATGTCAAAATCCATGAAGCAGTTGAAAATTTACATCATGAAAACCAATAAAATGACACTATTTTTTTATTCAAAGGGGGGGGGGTGGGTTGTTAAAAAAGCGTAGGGATGCCCAAAATATTGTCAGTGCATTCCCATATTCGAATTCCTATCCAATAAACCCCATAAAAATCCATAAGCGCTTTCAAAACTCATGGTCAAAATATGTGACAAACACAAAACTTGGGACACATAGACAGACATACGGTAATTATTTTATAAGATAGTTTAAAGGTGGGGGTCCCCAATTAGGGGCACATCCCTTTGCAAAACGTTGTCGATACTTTCCGCACGTCTTAAAGAAATAAAACAAAAAAGATTGTCAAAATCCATGACGCAGTTGAAAATTTACATCATGAACACCAATAAAATGACAGTATTTTTTAATTCAAAGGGGGTGCGTTGTGAAAAAAGCGTAGGGATGCCCAAAAATAGTGTCAGTGCATTCCCATATTCGATGTCCTATCCAGCAAAAACCCCATAAAAATCCATAAAATCCATAAACGGTTTCAAAAGTCATGGTCAAAAATATGTGACATACCCAAAACTTGGGACACACCTACAGACATACGGCAATTACATTATGAGATAGTTTAAAGGGGGTCCCCCAATTAGGGGGTACATCTTCATTGCAATTGTTCGTCGATACTTTCGGCACATCTTATAAAGAAATGAAACAATAAAAAGTTCGTCAAAATCCATGAAGCAGTTGAAAAGTTACACCATTAAAACGTATAAAGTGACACTATTGTTTATTTAAAGGGGGTGGGTTGTGAAAAAACATAAGGGGTGCCCAAAAGTATTGTCCTTGCATTCTAATATCGATTTCCTACCCAACAAAAAAACCGCATAAAATTCCATAAAGAGTTTCAAAAGTTATGATCAGAAATATATGACAAATCAAAAACCTGGGACACAGACAGACATACGGCAATTGCATTATTAGATTAGCTAATTTACATATTTTCGCTTAATGCTTATTATTAGCTAACATAGTATATATATTAAGTTTTGCTTTAGTTCTAAGGTCAGTCTTGATTTGTCTTCACCGATTTTGGTGCGTAAAGAATGCGCTCTCGACGTTTATACTTTCTATTATGCTTTTTTGTTTATTCTTACTGATGTCCACGCAAAGAGCTACGTGCTTAGCATAACACTGTCGGGTAATTCTCAACGAGTTTGGATATTTCTGATATTTATTGGATTGGAGTTCCAAAGAAGGATCTGCTGCGGTGTAAAGTGAAAAGCTGCTACGTGAGTAGGAACTAGATTATATCACACATAGGTACGTTAATATCACTGTTAAATAATTATAGTAATATTATTTCCTAAATAAAACTCATGTGTTCAGGCTTAAAAAACTAAGCCTTAGGAATATAGTAGCGTAGTCAGAAATAGAATGAGACTTGTCGGTGATATCAGTGGTGTGAGCTAAGCCTGGTGGTACTAAAGAATTGTGCCTTATCTGTGTTCTAATCATTTTAAATAAACATTTTTACTTGCGACTTTAGTGGTTAACTAGCTGAAACCAGAGTGAGTAGAGCTGGTCCCCCGCAGCGCTCACGAGAATCGCATCGCTTTCAAATACACAGGCACACGCATACGGAATATGGACCAATTCGTTCTCCACCGGCATTCTACTGGCCACACCTCGAACGCCACAACTTCTGGTGACGAATCCCTTCCCTGTTTAATTACCGATAGCCGTCATAAAAATAATCTTCCAACCCTACCCTATCATTCCTTCCTAATATATATAATTTAATGTTGTTTTCGGGGTCCACTAAGCTATCAGGGGCCCCAAGAGTCCAAAAACCTAAAATTCTCCTTTTCTAACCTAAATTCTGGGTTTTTCACATACTATGCCCCTCCCTCCCCTCTACGTCGTTGATATATTTTTTATTGTTTTTTTTCAGATTATGCCTAATTTGCATAATCTTCATCTAATTACGTTTTTAGCTAACATGCAGTTAGCTTGTTTCGTTTAGTTTGCTGGCAGGTGTAAGGAAGTTGGATAGAGTTTGGTCGCCTAGAGAGCTCCGGTTCCGTTATTCCAAATTTAATTACATTGTTTAAGCGTTAAAGAAAATGCTCGGACCTGCTGTTTATAGTTTTGGCTTAAAATTGCACATAAAGGATTATGCGATTAGTGTAAATAATAATGTTGTTTAATTTGCTTTTAAATTCAATCGATTACGTAGCTACCGCAATTTGATAGCCTTAGTTATTCACTACGGCTTTAAATTTCCACGCATCAGCTCCATGGTTTTGATGTTATATGAGTATTCTTAAAGCTTGGTATCAGGTCTTCAACTCCGAGACCTTTTGGTGTAAAGGATTACGCACGGCATATGGACTATGAAGGATCGCAAGAGTGGTGCTAAAGACGTTCAAATTTATATTTTCGGTTAAAAAACTAATCGATAATGGCTCAAGAACTTCACAAATAGGTATCTTAAAAGTACTTAGCCATAACTTAATATATTTCACAAATAAAATCATAGGGCAAATAAGTAATAGTACTGTTGATAGCGTATTAGCTTCTTAATAATTAGTAATATTTCATAAGCTTTGAGTAAGCAACATCAGGGCGAGTAGATTAGGTGGATTCAGAGGGTAGTAGCATTACTTGTAATTGCGGCAGCCATCCGGTGCGGCTTGACAAGTGGTGTTATTCTTGAGAAGACCGGGCGAGTAAAGGGTGAAGACTCGGTTACCCCATCGAGTTACCCTTTTTCCCAAGTACCAGCTTCGACCAAGGGGGACGGAGCCAAATTGAGAAATAACTGGATAGTAGCTCGCCACTTACTACACAGTTTTTATAATAGTTTAGTTAGTCAGCCATCCGGAGACAGCTATATTAATATAACGGCAGTAGTAGCGTAATTCTATAAGGAATTAGGTTCAGGTACTTAAATAACCCCACAAGAGCTGTAATAAAGTGGCAGCTAACATAAATCTTAATCGCTATCATCGAAGTTAATGCGGTGGTTAGCCATCCGGGGGCTGCCGATTAAATAAGTTCACTACTTAGCGTAAATCTAAGAACTTAGGTTAAGTTACCTAGATAATCGCGCCGTACGCCAGACGTCCGGGGGTAACTGTACCAACCTCACAAGAAGCTAATCAATAATAGAAATAAATAGTTCGAAAAAATTAATACCCACGGATTGGAACTATTCCTGAAATGACGATGGAGAAGGCTGTAGACCAGGTACAACATAGGACAGAAATCCTGAGCCAAGTAGATTGGACCGACACAGGAAGAATGATACAAATGTTGGCAGTACTACGAGATCAGGAAGCAAAGATTAGAGTAAATGAGAGTAATGTTTCAAGAACATCCAAGACTGGATGATGGACAGGTTAAAGAATAAAATCAGACAAGCACAGAACTTGCCGGAAGCGATGGCAATACCAGTCGATTACACCGATATGAACAAGCATATCCAATATGTGGTAGCACGAATGGCACTAAATCAAAGAATGGATAGCCTAAAAGCAATCGGTAAAACAACGAAAGCGATATTCCAAGACGGTGAAACATTGGTCAACAACGGAATAGCTTTCGGATACATCAATGTAAGGACCCATAACACAAAGATAATCGCAGAAGATGAGTACAAGAAAGCGAAGAAAAGTATCCGTTTGTTCATCGGAAACAGGAATGAAGAAATCCTGCAAGGAATTTACGTAGCGCAAGGAGAGTCCCTGGACGCAGAGAGTCGACAGGGCAAATTCTCGTGCATCGAACAATTATAACTACGCGATGGGGTGGAGGAGGTGACGAGCCAGCCGGGTGTTGTTTCCTCAGCAAATCTTAGTTGATCAGGAAGGCAGAAAATGATGGAAGAAGGCGAATAACTGCGACCCAACCACGTCGAGGGCCGTCGACCCGAAGAACAACCGGTGGCCTCAAACTAATCTCGACAACGCCATGATCGGAGACGATCAATTATCATTATTATGCTAAAGAATGCCAAACAAATAAAACCGGAAGAAGCGGTCGTACTCCAAAGAAGAGAGTCTATAAAGAACTTTCAAACGAAATTGTGCCTTGTAATCTTTGTGTGATCAATTGTTGTTATTTTATTAACCTGTATATATTATTAACTAATCATATATTATTTTTAGGTTTTTAGTTTTATGTTTGGGGGAACAATTCAAATTCGAAGAAATACACCGTGACAAAGAAAGAAGAATTAAAAAACGAAAAGGAATCGAAAGAAGAAATTACAACAGGGATGGATGTTAACCGAAATAAATTGGGGCGGAAAATAGGGGCCGGTTAAAATAAATAAAATTGGGAATTGGAGCGTCAGTGGTAGACACGATCTCAACGGAGGGGGTGAAAGGTAAATGAAAGAAACAAAACAGGGAAATCAATTAGTGTCAAAAGAATGGCATCAGTGGTGGATGCTAGACTGAAAACCGCGGATGTCGGGGGTATAGTAGGCTCAGGGGTCCCGGGTTCTTAATTTTACAAATTTTTATTTCAAAAAGTTTAATTCACAAAATCTTCTATTATACGGATCCCTATCTAAACTAAATTCCAAAATGATAAAATTTATAAAATGTTATTTTCCTAACTTATATAATTTGCGCAAAAAATCACTCATTTTATTTATTAGCTAACCTATGCTTAAAGCTTTAGTTTCAGTTTTATTAGTCTTGATTTTGGATACTGGTACAACTAGTCAGATACGATACGGTGTTGCTTTATCTGTTATTGCCGTAATATTTTGGAGTTTGCGAATCTGTTACCTAGCTAGCTTATTATGTCAGTATACGTGTATTACTATCGATTGCTTTTGGTTATGCTTATATATAGAGGTAGCAAACGGATACATCCGTTATTCCGGTATTATTGTCACAATGGATTTCTGAAGCCTTGACTCGATTTTATAGAGTTTTGAGTGCGGTGCGATATTCAGAACGCAAAAATAAATGCGCGAAAGTTTTGGACTAGAGTTTCTGGTTTTATTTCTTATTTTTTGTTACTGATTTAAAGAGTGGAGTTATTGATACTGTAACTGCACACACAGGTAACTTAGTAGATCTTAAATATTGGTAGTAATATTACCTTTCCAAAATAAAAACCATATGACAAATTAGTGGCAATAACCGCATCAGGAGCGATAGTTAATAATAGATAATAGTTAATATTTTCGGCCGCTTAGTGTCGAGTAAGAATACCACGGCGACAGTGCAGGTGGGTTCAGTGGTTAGTAGTACGACTTGTTGGGTCGGGCAGCCAGCTGGGGTCGATTTAGCAATGAGTATTATTCTTGAGCAGACCTGGCGAGTAAGGGGTGTGGAATCTAAATTAGCACCTTTTACCCAATCGACCAGTTGGCCAGCCAGCCGGCGGCCACCAACCTGAGCAAAATTATCACTGAATAATAGTTGACCGCTACTACACAGTTGTAATTAACGTAGTTCGTCAGCCAGGCTTCTTTAATATAACTGGCAAGGGCTATATTAAAGTAATAGCTAATTTAAACTTAACCGCTATCGCTCTAACCTTAAAAAATAAGGATGATATTAGCATAATTCTACGGACTGAGGTTGAGGTACTTATTTACTCGTACGGCCGTCAGCTAGCCGGGGGCGGTTATGCCAACCTCACAAGAGTAGTAATAGAGTAGTCTATAACATATATAAGCCTAACTATAATAAGGGATACGAGTGGAACAAGTGGCCGAGCAAAAATAAAGTCGAGGGCTTAAATTGTGCAAGGGTTACCGGTGGAAACTTAGCGTAAAGGTACTAAAGAATAGTGCCGTGAACATGATATACGGGTACTAAAGCCTTAATAGTTTTACGTTGCGTTATAATAAGTATTCTTGCTACGTGTTTGGTGCTTAACTATCTAAAGAACGAGTGAGTAGAGCAGCTCCACGGCGCAACGCAAAATATAAGGCATAGATATTCATCAGAACGTAAAGACAGGTTCCAACCGCGCATCCTATCGGCATATTACTGTCCACACCTCAGACCGCACATTCTTCGGTGACGAATCCCGTCCCTTTTGAGCTTCTAATAACCGTCATAATAAAAAGTACCACCAACCCCTACTCCGATAAAATTTTTAGCGCAAAATAACAATTGTGCTAAAGGTAAATTATATTTTTGGTGTGACCTAAGCTAAGTAGGGGGTTATGGATCCAAAACCACCCCAATTCATATTTTTAGGCTCTTTCGGGTCCCTAAGATCCCGTGAAGACCTAGCTAGCCGGTTCCCGCTATTTTACGTCCTTGGTAAAATCCTGTACCCTATCCCCTTTTTTTCTAGAAAATTCCAAAAGCATGAATCACCAGTTACGTGATTAATGCTACTTTTTCCTAATTGGTTGATTTCAGTTTGGTTGTAGAAGTTTAGTCGTTAGCTGGAGTTGGTCAGATACGTGGTGGCTCGTTCTGATTTTTTATTAGTTTATTGTTTTATGTTTACACTCAAAGAATTGTGTTTGGTGTGGAGAGTTAGGGACCTTCTCAAAGAAGTCCCGTGTTTTCTGTTCTCGGGTTTACTGCTTTATGCTAGCTTGCCGATTTAAAAAACCGAATTCCGGCGTAAGTTAGAGGAGTACACGTGCGAAGTATAACTACAATCACATAGTGGTTAAGAGAAACCACAAAAGTACCTGATGTCCTGATTGATAGATAAATATTAGCATTTCAACACAAGTATATAGATGGTGTGGGCTTAAAGAATTAAGTCCTTGGCATATTAGCGGCGTAGAATAACGTATTAGAAAATAGGTAAGTCAAATTTGCACATTAGTGAGCTCTCTGGTGTGAGAATTGAGCAAGTTCGTAGAATCAAGGGAAACTACTTGAGTATCCGGAGTGAATAAAAAGGCAGTGGCATCAGGACGATCCGTCGTAAGCACTTTCGAATTTCCTCATAACTAGCGTTTGGCATTCCGATCGGGTGCTGGGGGACGAGCAGAAAAAATTCCAACTACATTGTTTGCGATCGCGATAAACTAGTTCATAATGTAAACCTAGTGCATTCCAATCGGGCGTACGTTACACAAGGGGGGTTAATAAACAGGTTAAATGTAAGGTCTTAGGGTAAGATAATTAAATTAAATAAGGAGTATCTACGATCGCTATACTTTGTATCAATCTCACAAGAGAACTATAAAGTAATGGATAACCTATACCCTAAAATATTAAAGAGAAAGAAACGGGCTATAAAGAGAATAGCACGAAAACGAGCTAAAATAGAGTGACCAAGGATACCGCAGCAGAAGGCAGCTAAGTTAAAGAAAGAACGAATATGAAGTGCCACAGTACAATCACAACAACCACAAAAAGAAGCAGAAACTAAAGAAAAAAGTCCGCAAAAGATAGAACAATCCTCAAGCAAAAATGTAGCACCATGGTTGCCGAAATTCAAGTCACTCACCGAATGATGTGATTAAAAAGCTGCAAAATTCGGATTCGATATGGACATCGTGGCGACAATGGAAATGGAACAGAAACAAGAGTTCGTCTACGGGTCAATTGTGTGGTCAAAACATTTCGTTGACAAAGAGTGAAATGTAAAGGAAA